>JANHFO010001935.1:49060-61541 GCA_032468095.1 Pareas carinatus | reverse complement strand
TTATTATTATTTTAATGGGAACAGTACATAAAGGTTTAATATATTTCTAAAAAAACATATAGCATCAAATCTCTTTACTGTGCCCTACTTCATGTCTGGGACCATTATTAGGAAATAATAGTAAAATTATACTAGAAGAAACTATATTTGAGTTATTTTATTCTCCTTTGTTCCATACTAAAGGTGTGCCACAGGAGAGGCTTGGCAAGATATCATGCTAGCTTGCATGCCAGGAAAACTTTGTGATTCAGCGTCTGATTATAACCCTGGAGAAGAATATACGTGTGGAAGCAATTTTGCTATTATTTATTTCATCAGTTTCTATATGTTATGTGCTTTTTTGGTGAGTCTGGAAAGTAAAATTTCTGAATGGCTAAAATTTGAGCAGGCAAATATTAATTCTATTAATTCACAAAGCACATTAGTTTAGTTTAGTTTAGTTTATAGTTTCTATTCCTTATTGCTATTACTTATGTGGTGCTCCACTTTCAAAGACTCTGAATGCTTGCAGTATTAGTATATGAAATCCAAAATTGCGTTAATTCAATTATTATCCATCTGCACAATATATCCCTATTCAAGATAACATGCTCTTATTTCCCCCGCCCCAAAGACTTTCTGAAGAGCATGGATTTTATGGCTTTCCAAAAATATAGTGATGAAAGGGTGATATGAATATTTGGGGAGTAACATGTGTTCCAAAGGAAGGGGCCATCAATGACAAGGATCCTTGAAGAAGACATTTTCTCACTGGTGGGTCTTTCAGTAAGTCCTCTATTCCTGATATTACTGCACTAGCAGACTGAAACCGGAAGAAAGCAGTCATAAATAAGGATAACAACCAACACTTCAAATTGTACCTGGAAGATAACTGGCAGTTAGTGAAGCTCCTATAATAGAAGCTAGGTTACATGAGCAAAGGTCTTTGCACCCGTAAATTTTCAAGCTGGTTCATGTTCCAAAATGTAAATGTCTGGATAGTCTTCAGGGCAGTCCCATATAGAACACAGAAATATTCCATCTGCAAGGTGCTAAGGGAATGAGTGACTAAGAAGAAAGCCCCTTGATCCAAAAAAAGATCACAACTGAAGCAAAACAATCAGTATAATAAAAGTGTACAAAGACATTTGTGTCTACAGTCACCACTTGCTATTCAATCAAGAATCATGAGTTCAAGAGGACTTCCAAGTAATGGGCCATATTCATTTGCAAAAGCAGTATCTTATTCAGAATCAAATATGAACTATTTCTGGGTTCAATTCAATTCTGTTTTTAGTGAAATACCATTTCTAGGCCCAAATAATCTCCATACACAGAGTAAGACTTCCACCACATCACTTTCATGACCTATAGTGAAGATATAATTGGATTGGATGTCATTGAAACCTCACTTCAACCCAGCAGATGATCTATCTCAGTGACTTCGCATGGTAGTGAGGAGAAGATCAAATTTTGTAGCACTCTATAATGGAGCACTTGACCTCCTCCTATTGACTGGAGCTTGCTACTTAGAAATGGAAGAACCACTGAAGTACAGTATCCTCCTCCCTTCTCCTTGTAGTCTGTCCAGAACATCTTAGTCCATGATATCAAGAGCCACTAAGAGTTTCAGCAGGATAGTCTCTATCTTGTCAAAAAGCATCAACATGAGTCATTTGTAAATAGTTTTTTAACGTTCAATGTTAAATTTTTCCATGTTTTCTGTACACCGCCCTGAGTCCTTCGGGAGAAGGGCGGTATATAAATGTAAAAAACAAATAAATAAATAAATAAATAAATAAATAAATTCAGTTTTAATCCTATAGCCAGTCTAGAACCCTGACTGGAAAGGATCTAGATAATCCATCTTATACTGGGGTCCCTTAATTGTAATTTAACCACCTTAAGCTAAAAAGAGATCAATTATGGTCTAAAATGGCCATGTCAAGTAGTGGTTTCTAGAGAAAAGATGGTAGTACCACCCCTTCACTCATGGATGCAATGGTCACCAGCCACTCTCAACCTTTTGTCCTGGAAGTTTTAATCAGCCAAGTAGACTAGAGATTAATCTACAAAGGGTGGAATTAATAGCACAGAGGAGCTTGTCTATATCCTCATCCACAAGTTGCCATCAGTCAGCAATTGGATGGAGCCTGCTCAGAAGCAATCTTGTCAAGTATCACCACCTTTCTCTTTTCTAGAGGTTTACCAGACACTAAACAGAGCTGCCTGCCAAACCTTTCAAAAATTCCCTAGGTGCTTCAGCAAAATCCAAATAGGTTTCTGGAGTGAACTTGCTCAAATAGACCCTTTCTCCTCACAGAAATCTATAGTACCAATTAACTCTCTAGAAATTATAGAGTGAATAATCTAACTGTGACAAGTTGCCCTACTTGTTATTTAATCCTTTATTTTATTATCAAAGTCTAATCAAATAATATGCTGGTATCAATAAGTACTATTCATGTGTTGTACATGAATGATATATGCAATAAGGAGGTTCATTGCGTATTATGTCGATATTTCTATTGTTTTCCTCCAAATATTTTCTTCTAATAGCATTCTGACTAATGGAAACATATTTCTTGCCTTGACATGAATGCGTTCAATAATATTATGCTTGCTCAATGTAGCATTTCCTTCTCTTTAATAGTCTACTTTTTCCTTTCACTGTTATTGCAGTTTCCATTATAAAATGTTTGCCAGAGTTAATATTTTAAATCATCGGAGTTGGTATAACATTTCCAATTTCACAGGAAGCTGACATTCTAGTATATTTATGAATATCTTACATTAACACTCATCTTCAAAACCATAAATGGTATGGAACCAAAGCCATTTTAAGATGAGCTTCCACTTATAGGAATCTGTCCAACCTTTGCTCTAATAACGCTTCCACTTGCCATCTAAAGAATGGAACATAATGTACACAAAGAACAAGGCTTTCTCATGGAACACAGTGCCGAAAGGAGTAAAAACATAATCCTGTATTTATTCTACTCTGAAGCAAGGGCATTTACAGCAATTAAATTTACAGACAAGTTTATAGACCTCATTTTTAGCAAGCATTTATATCTATCAGAATCAGAATTTATTTTGCCAAGTGTGTCTGCACACACAAGGAATTTGTCTCTGGTGTATATGCTCTATACCTACATACATACAATAGACAAACTGTGATTACAATAATAATATACATTCATAACCATAAAGTACATTCATCTTGTCATGTACATATAAGCTGCAGTTGACAAACCGCAATCTTAATCGTGAATACAATCACAATCATAAGTATGTAAGATAGATGTGGAGAGTCAGTTTGGTGTAATGGTTAGAAACTGGGACAGTGTAAGTTCTAGTCCTACCATAGGCACAAACCAGCTGGATAGCTTTTGGCCAATCACTCTCTTCCAGCCCTAGGAAACAGAGAATGACAAACCACTTCTAAAATCTTGCCAAGAAAACTGATGACTTGTTCAGGTCAAGACTGATTCACAGGCCCCAAAATTCTTCTTTGAAAAATATATATTTATTTCAGAGCCTAATTTATTAAGTCTAATTTAATAAATAAACAAAACTTTTGAAGTGTTCTTTCTGATTGCTACTTGAGCTATATGGTAATACTGTATTCCACTGTTTTTAAGATTATCAATCTTTTTGTGGCCGTCATCATGGACAACTTTGATTATCTGACACGTGATTGGTCCATCCTTGGTCCACATCATCTGGATGAATTTAAAAGAATATGGTCAGAATATGACCCTGAAGCAAAGTAAGTTACACTCATGACTGTAATGTGTCCCCATCAAAGGAGGTAACCCCCCCCCACTCCAAAAAACCCCAATGCCTAATATAAGTCAGCTGGAGGTATTTAATTTTTTTCTGAATCTTTTTTATAGGGGGAGAATAAAACACCTTGATGTTGTTACTTTATTGCGACGTATCCAGCCTCCCCTTGGTTTTGGGAAGTTATGTCCTCACAGAGTAGCCTGCAAGGTAGGCTGAGGTCATTGATTCTTTGAAAACATCTACATAATGCCCTTTTCTAGAGAAGAGATACCTGTATATTCATTTCACTCAATTCTCCAGTGTAAATTATTAGTTTTTTCTCTGCGCTTTGTTGGATATATAAAGTCAATGCCTTTATATAGGTCTATGTTCCAATTAAAACACTAGACTTTTTCTTCTCATCTTTCTTAGTTAACTGATTCTTGGGCAGCTTAAACACATTTATATAGTTCTCTAACATGCAAAACTACTTTTTTCTTTCATTCTGGTTCATTGAAATGGAGTAGTATTAACAAAAGAAAGTTTCAGAGAATTCAGGAACAGTCAAGATTTTTATTACTGTATTACATCAATTATAAGACACATTTTTTGTATTTTGGTGTCTCAGTATTCATGGTATGTCTTGTATTCAATGGCATCTTACCAGGGTAAAGGGTATTTTTTATTTATTCACTTTTTATTTTTTTCATTTGTAACTTAGAAAAATAAGGGTGTGTCTTATAATTGATGGCATCTTATAATCGATGAAATGCGGTAATTGCCTATTCATAGTTCTGAAAGGAGATTAAAGAAGTCCCATATACATCAAAAGCTCCCTATAATTAAAGCAAGAAGATTGATGGTTCTTAGTTTTATAAAAGCACATGGTATGGGTTTTGCTCTTGACACCACTGGCTCATGTGACTCCCAACTAGAACTAAAAGGCCAACTGAAGCCCATTGATCAAGAACAGTTGCCTAGCAATGTAGAATATAAGCAGGAAAAGCACAATAGCTTCTGCTTATGTGGACGTTTCCAAGTTCATACTGAAGTTGTATATACAAACACCATCCTATCTTCAGCAGATTAGTAGTGTGGCAAAGCCTAGACATAGCTTAACATTTGTACTTAATAAGAAGTAAGGAATTGACTCATAGCAGGAAACTAGCATTCTACTATTAATTGAAATTAGCCAAATGTCTGTAAATTGCCAATGAGAACATACACCATAGAATTAAAGAGCTGGAAGAGGCTTGGGGGGGGGGGCTTCTCGTCCAGCCCACTGCACAAGCAAATGGGAAGCATGATGGAAAGAATCATCCCATTTTCTTTAGTAAATATAATAGTTATAGTTATTTTAAAAAAGAAGTCTCATTTCCGAACAATGGAAATTTCAAAGATACCCAGAGCCATTATCCACAGAAATTACTTTTTATTCTTCCTGCAGCTATAAATGTTTCCCACTGATTTTATGAGAGAACTAAACAACTATGAAGCTATGAAATAAAAAGGAATGACAGTTTATAATGATTATGGTATGCTTATCCCAAATATTTATCTTCTTCCATTAATGTATAAAGTATGTTTGGTATGAATTGTCTTATGTATTAATTATAAAACACGCTTACTTACAGAACTCTTCTGTCAGGCAGGATTCCTCTATTTTGTAAATATCCCTCTACTAATCAGCTCATAACATCTATGAATAATAATAGCCCCTTGACTATGATATGTCCTCCTGTGCATTTTTAGATGAATTTCCTGTGCATACACTTTAAATATCTGATAAACACATACTGAACTTTCGTTATATCTATTTCTTTTTTAAATATCTGCAGAGGTTGGTAGCCATGAACATGCCCCTAAACAGCGATGGAACAGTTATGTTTAATGCTACTCTGTTTGCTTTAGTAAGGACAGCCTTGAAGATCAAAACTGATGGTAGGAACCTACAATAAATATTTTAATCATTCTTTATTTCTCCTTATCAAATAATTAGTACTGATCTTTGATGTGTGTGGTGACCACCCTGGAGTCTGTCTAAATGTAAAAGATTGCATGTATGATTCTTTGTAAAAATATTGCCGCTGTCTTTGCCGCCCAAATCCCAGTTTTTTGTGGGACAATAGTTTCCTTTACTGGCAAAAAGGATAGGTGGTGGGGATCAGTTGTGCTTTGAACTTTCTATACACAGTGGTCTTGATTTCTCAAAATCTCTTGTCTTCAAAGAAATTGTACATAAGAGAAGGGAATGGTTATTGTTGACAAAGTAAAATACAATCGGAAAATAAATTTCATCAAATTTGAAATACATCAGTATCAACAGTTTCCTTATTTTGCACATTGGCTTCGAATTTGGTATCTGCAGATTAGAGGACCAATTGTTTATAGACATTATTTTCCTTTTGACAGCTACTTCAGAACATCCAGGGAATTTACTGTCAGGAGATAAAGATTTGCATAGGACCAATACATCAGATGGCTTTTTGAACTACTCTATATGTTTAAGATATACATTTGTTTTACAGTGCTGGCATTTCATGTAAAGTCTTCTTTGTTTATCCTATTTGTTGATTGAAATGGCTATCTGCAGTTCTAATATCATAGTCACAGTAGTGACTATGTAGTCATTCTGTAGTGATTGCTGAAGGAACTGGGGAATCAGCTATCAACATCCAATTCAGACTTGTGAGCTTCTCAAATGTATCCAGGTGGCTATTGTGTTTGTTCCCTTGCCACAAAAACAGCAGCACTGAGGAGGTGTTCCTGAAACAGTCCAAGCCAGACAGGGACAACTTCAAAATCTTTTAATCACAATCTGTCACACTTGCCGTGGGAGAATATCACAAAGCTACCGGAAGTGATGGAACTTTCTCTTCCATCTGTATCAGAGCTCTGAGGCAGTCAGATTTCTCTATGTGATGTTATCCCAAAGTAAAAGCAGAGTAAGCTCTTGCCATAGCTAGTGAACTGTTGTGGAAACTTTCTTTAACTTTCTTAGCTGATCCAAACCATATTCAAAGATATTGACATTTTGCTGTTTAGTTACTTGTTAATATATTTAATATCTTCGTCCCTCCCTCCTTCCCTTCGTCCCTCACTCCCTCCCTTCCTACTCTCCTCAGGAAATCTGGAGCAAGCAAATGAAGAACTTAGGGCAGTAATAAAGAAAATCTGGAAGAAAACGAGTATGAAGCTCCTGGACCAAGTTGTTCCTCCTGCTGGTGGTTAGTAACATGATTTCCCATAGCTTTTACATTTTAAATGAAAGACCCAGACAAACACTACAACAGTTCCACCCGAATGCTAATGTTAATTAAGTAACAAGCTATTAATTTACAGAAAAACACAGAGCATAGCATTCTGAAATAAAGAATTTAAACATTGTTGTTATGAATTATTCCTTTATTCATAAACCTTTCAATTTATAGGCTTCAGAATAATGATATGTTGATAAGAAGCCTTTATTATCTCCATTGGTGCATTTAAATTTGGAATTCTGCCTAAAATTTGTGAGCCATTCTTTTTCATTTATTTTAATTCAACACTCTTAACTCAATATGATTATAGAAGCTAAATTGCCTTCAAAAATTAAGAAAATAATTAATCAAGAATAAGTAATTTTATTAAGAAACACAGAGAAAACAATCCACTAATGTTATTATATTAGCTAGAACTACATAACTAGGAAAGATGGTTGATTTAAATGAAATTATGTATCTAAGTTAAATGCAAATGTACACATTAACTATAGATTGACATTTATATGCTTGTTGATAAATACAGTGATAAAGTATTGATTGCAGGTGATGTTCTGATTTGCCTTTTTCATTTTAAAAGTGCAGAATCTCTTACATAGTTAGAAAGCATCTCAGGCTGCTGTCAGACATCCAAGAGAAACCAGCTATTGGAGTCCATCTTCTAAAATGTTTATACTTTACTGTACTTCTCATATATTATTGCACCCTTCAAGATCAATCTGGTTTAGGTTTGGAAAATGACTTATTCCTGAAGGTACTGAATTCTGTCCTCTGTGCAAAGATGACCTCCTTAGTATTTCAGGAGAGAGAAAGAAACAAGGAGAGAGAACATGTTTAACTGTCCTAATTTTCAGCCAACTCAGAAGAAGCCCCTAGCAACTGACAACTCAGATTCGGCGTGGGATGGGACAATGCCAAGCAATGCCAACTGTCCAGAGAACAGATACTGCACATTTAAAATGACATTTCTGTGTCCCCCTCTGCTTTTCTCTAGCTGCACTGCTGATTTCTTGCATGGCCTAGATGAGTTGCTTTTGTTGTAACAATGTGCTTGAGCTTTTTCTGCAGCCTCTATTCCTTTCAACTATCAGTCTTTTCAGAATATTCTGAAGCAATTCTGTTTTAGGGTGGTGGCATGGAATCAGTGTTGCCTCTGGCCAGCTTCATTCCCCTCTTTTTATTGAAATATAGAGACATGCTTCAGAATAGCAAGCCATGGCTGTCTAAACTGAGCATGAAGAGCCTTTTACTCAGTATGCGATTTAGCCCTAACACACAATGCAGGCTATCCTTAGAGTGGAGTTGGAGAGTTCAGCACAATTGCATCATGGTGTACAGAATGATATCAATGTATTGTGACAAGATAAGTGACCGAACCTGCCTAAAGCCTGAAGGTAAAAAGTTGCCATTAAAATTCAGGAAAAAAGAAGACTGCCAAATTTTAGCACAACACTAAATTCACAAGCACAGGGAAATCTTTACAAGTTATCGACTATGAAGAAGGAAAGGATGTTATTATAATCTGGGAATATGAAATAAAAATAAACCCATAAAAAGCATGCCTATAGATTCTCATGAGCCTGAAATATTCTCTTATAAATTCAAGATAATCTAGCCTTAGTTTAAGCAACATCAAAATTGAAGAAGACTGTAATTTTACTAATTTATACTTCAGATCAGACCAATGGCTTAGAATGAAAATAGATGTATATAAGCCATATATTGGACAGACAACGTTTCTATCTATCTTAAGTTAGGTCACATTATTTCATTAATTTCAATATACATTTCCTCTCTCAGACAAGACCTAAACAGACTAACTGGTACGGTCATTTCACCATCTCTCAACAATAAGCAGAGTTACAAAATAAGAAATACTAACAGAAGAAAGTATTAGATATTTTTAGATACTATTAGCATTAAATCCACTCATTTTCTTAATTTATTTATACCTCGAAAGAGACTAAAAGTGATTTGAATATCAAATGTCAAGTTACATTGCAAAAAATATGGTTCACAATGAATGATGATGAGAAAAAAAACACTAGAAGACATCCATCTGTTTTATTCCAAGATTTCCTTTAACGCCCCT
Source organism: Pareas carinatus (assembly GCA_032468095.1). Lineage (NCBI taxonomy): Eukaryota > Metazoa > Chordata > Lepidosauria > Squamata > Pareidae > Pareas > Pareas carinatus. The sequence goes on along the minus strand of JANHFO010001935.1, from coordinate 52,442 downwards.
ATTCCTAACTTTTTCTCAAGCACACTGAAACCTATCTACTATGATCTTTTCCTTCCATACTTGCTTTGTTTAAATTGATTTCTTTTAATATTTTTATGTTTATATCAGCTCTGTTTTTTCTATGCCCTAGGTTAATATAGGCATCACTGATCAGGATAGAATATACAGGCAGTTGGCAAAGTCAGACAATCAAATTATTATCATTTCATGAATTCCTTTTTCAGTAGGCTCAAAATGTACGTCACTACTGCATGATTTTCCACTAAACTGAATTCTGAAGGATTCTGTTTAGATTCAATGCAACTATTCTGTGGACATTTTAGTGGTGCACACAGACTCAAAAGTTAATTCAAGTGTAGTTTCAGTAAGTATCATTTTAAGAAAACGATTTCCAAGACATATTTCACATTAGGTGCTCTCATCCTCCTTCAATATAGTTAAATAGCCATGAAGATTTAAATAAAAAATGTTGACTTTGAATTGTTAGGACTTCTAAGCTTTCATTGTCACAAATGGAGGTTGCTGAGGAATTTTTCAAAAGACATTTTGTCACATGATAAGATAAGGCTCAACAATGCTATTTAAGAGACAGCATGGAACAGACTGGACTCCCAACCAGGCAACTTTAAATCTTAAATTTTGTTTGTTTAAAAAATCTTCTAATGGAGCTTTACTTAAAACATGGACTTGCTGTATATGTAGTATTATTAATCCTAACAGTTTTCAGAAAAACTGCCCCCTTTGTACCTTTAAATCACAATCAAAGTGTGGAAGGCCATACAGAGGAGATCTTTAACTTAGATATAACTCAGTTATATCTGTACTTTTAATGGTCATAATGCTGTTCAACATATCCAGTTACTGGAAACTAACATCTGCCAAAATTCTTTCGTACTTTATAAAATCTTCCTAAAGATCCCATTAAGCAAAGCCTCCAGTGTAAGGAGATCAATTTAAGATGATAGTATTTTCCCCAAAGCTTGATTTCTGATACTTGTCACTTTATTTTATATGAATATAATTCGCTGAGTATTTTCACTTAGAGAAAACCTACATAGCACCTTAATAGTTTAGAAAGTTATGTGAATAACAGTAACTGGATATATTTGAATTTGTTATAAAAATAAATTCTTTGAATCAATAATGTCAAAGCTACATGCAGCCCCCATAAAGTTTGGATAGTGAAATTACAATTTTTTGACATGGAGATGAAATTATTAAGTAGTTAGGAAATTGCCAGTTTAGCTGTTTAAGTAAATTTAGATTTCTATCATCTCCAACATGCAGCTTTTGCCTAAAAAGTTGCATTACCCTCCTTTAAAACTACCAAATCCAATAAACCTGATAATTTCCCAGGCTACTCTTATTGTAATGATTTGGTTCAAGCTAATAAAAGTACTGTATTTCGGATCCATGTAAATATCAGCCTCTTGAAAGAACTGCTTCCTCTTTGGATTCTAATAAAATAATTTATTTTCCTTTCATAAGACATAGTTCACTTACCTGCTTCTACTGCTTAGCCTAGTTTGCCTGTTAAACATTGCTTTATGCTAGATTCAGGTTGACTTGTTATGAGTCAGAACCCTAATGCACAGAGCACTGATCACATTTTTTTCATCACTTGGATAAATAGTATATATTGACTTTTAATGAAATACGCTGAGGTGGGAGACATCTCTCTGGTCTGTTCATTTAGATGATGAGGTAACCGTGGGGAAGTTCTATGCCACCTTTCTGATACAGGACTACTTTAGGAAATTCAAGAAACGGAAAGAACAAGGACTGGTGGGAAAATACCCTGCAAAGAACACCACCGTTGCATTACAGGTGACTTTGTTTTCCTACACTTTAACTAACCATCTTGCAAGTTTATTAATAACCACAGGAAAATGGCTGTAGACGCAGTCAGCAATGCCACAAGGATTGTTCTTTGTAGAGGGCTTGGGGTCCTTCAGCATTAAGAGGAGTAGTCTTATTTTTCTGGGTGTTTGAAAGGTAAGTGAATACTGTTTTGTAGAAGCCACAGCAGTTGGGATGAAGGTAGGTTTTATGTTTTTAAGATGCAGATACTAAGATGCCGATCTCCATAACATCGTATGTGAATTTAAGTGGTATATGAACTCTTTTCTGCATACATGAAGATCTCAGAAGAAGCAGAAATCTTCATTAAAAATAGGAATAAAGAAGCTTGAACATGGTCCTTGAGGGAAAGTAGACACCTCCAAATACTCTGAATGTGCAGGGAATTATCACACTTCTTAGTTCCATCTGCGCTCTTACCTAAACAGCAATATAATAGGTACACTATGGGAAGTATTAAATCCATACGGACATAATGAAGCATGTTCTAAGAACAGGTGTGTATGGTTATATAGAATCATTAATAAATCTGAGCAGAGAGGTTTTTGTTCACATGCATCACTCCACCAATGGGTGAACATGATTATGAACATGATTATCCCATGGAAGAAGCTGGTCTGCATTTGTCCCATTCCCATTTGCTGAAAGATAAGTACATAAAGACAGCTCCTTGTGAAGCATTCTTTGGCAAAGGATTTTCAATGTAGTTCAAGGTCTGCTAGAAGCAGAGATGACAGAATCCTGGGAGGCAGCAGTGAAATATCAGATTTGTTAGGAAGCTTGCCCTGCAGTTTATAAGGTAGCCTGTTATCCTTAAAGAAGATGGCAGCTTCTAGTTCATTACCAGAGATGAAGCATGATATTAACTACCAGTCCAGCAAGTGGAGGGATGAGGGAAATGAAGTTCTTTTGTTTCAGCAACATACTGTAGTAGGAACATGAGTGCCATAAGTATGTAAACCGTGGGCCGCATGCAACTCTTTAGTTTTGTGACCTCCAGAATAGGAACTCTATCAAATGCTAGTGTGCTTCATATATAGCAGGTTCCCATTGGACAGCAAGTAACTGGCTTAGAACTAATTTCACAATAAATCCCATTACTTCGGAATATCTTATTTCTGTCGTCTCAATAGTTCTGCCCAGCTGGCATCTAACTCTGAACAAATACAGATAATTCCCCCTCTCCACATAATTCATCACAAAGAGCTTGCAGTGACTCAGGGAATGTTCTTCTCACTCACAATCCCCCAAAAGGGAGTTGTGGGTGTGAAACAAGGCTACCGAATGGCAATTTATGAGTATAATAACGATGGAGAAATATTGACAGTTTTGTATTACCACAGCTGGATAGACAAAAAAAACTAGACTTGCATCAGTGTTTAATCATATTCCTTTTTTGTCAGTGACAAGCAATGAATCATATTCATTCTTAGTTTTTTTATACCGTTTCCCCGAAAGTAAGACATCCACCGAAAATAAGACCTACTTACAGTTTTGCCTCTCACTGAAATATAAGGCATCC
>JANHFO010001935.1:30497-44002 GCA_032468095.1 Pareas carinatus | reverse complement strand
TCAAGCTGGCCATATCGGGACGCCGGTAACCACAGCCACTCAGTCTTGGAGGGGTTGAGCCTGAGTTTGTTCTTCCCATCCAGACAGCTTCTGACATCATCTTCATAGAAATACTTTGTTCATGCCAGACCAATTAGAAACTACCACCACCAAAACATCCAAATAGGAACAAAGAATCAGCAACCTGCATCAATCTGAAATAACTTGGCTAAAGACCAATCACAATCAATATACCTGGGTATAATGATAGGAGCCCCCCCACAACTTCAGCTCCTGCTCAGCTGTTTGTGATTTGCAAAGCAGACTACTGTGCAGCTGGAGATACCAGCCACAGGAACTCTGTTGTCTAGGCCACCATCACTAAATCCTGAAGACCCATTCTGCCCAACAGATACTGGCTGTGAAAGGTACTACATCAATATATGAATTTACTTGTTTGATGCATGATCTTCAAACATTTTTAAGCGCAGTAACATTTTCTCCAAAAAGAATAAAAATATTGTGATTGAGCTGTAGGGATTGACTTTGGGGAATATCTCACACACCTGCACTGTATTCTTTGTATGCATATTTACAATTATAAAAATTCATTGTTCAAAAAGAAAGTAAAATCTCAAGATGAATATTGGAAAAAGAAGAGGACTTTTCCTGCCACTCAGTACGATTTGCACATCTTGGTATATGTAGATGGTCAGAACTACATTTTTTACTAGGGCTGGGCATGTCCTTCAAACATTTGTTTCGCGTATGTGACAATGTCTTCAAAGACCTGCTCATCAAAGTAGCTGCATCTTTTTCCAGGATTGTGATTCTAAATATATGGGAAAGCAGTCGTATGAGCCTGGAAAAAGATGCAGCTATTTTTTAATCCAAAAAGATATGATTTATAAACATGCCTGTATATTGTGAAAGACTCTCCTCCTTATACTTTTCAAGATTGAATGTGATATTTTTTTTCTGGAATGACTTACATATGGATATTTCACAGCTCTCCATGTAGAAAACCAATTAACTTCCATTTTTTCCCCTTTTTGGTAGTAATTTTAATGAAGATTATATTATACAAATAAAGTTAATACACTAGAGTAAAAACATATGTTAAAAAGGAAAGGAGAAAAGTGCCGAAAAACAAAAACAACAGAATCTTCCCTGCAAGTATGACCATCTCCTAAAGGAAGAAAAAAACTCATCACCTCTTCATTCCATATCCGACCCCATTCTCTACAGTGAAATCTTTAAAGTTTCATCACTCCATCTTAATCAGCAAAAGTTAATTAAGGTTTATCAGAAATAACAACATACCATACAAATGACCAAACTGCTGACCTTTGGATAGACAAGCTCAGTGTCTTAGCCAATGAGCCACCTTGCTGTGTAACAGAGTGAGCTCCCGTTACTCGCCCTAGCTTCTGCCAACCTAGCAGTTTGAAAGGATGTTAAAATGCAAGTAGAAAAATAGGGACCACTTTGGTGGGAAGGTAACAGCGCTCAGTGCCCCTTAGTCGTTTAGTCATGCTGGCCACGTGACCACGGGGATGTCTTCAGATAGTGCTGACTTTTCAACTTAGAAATGGAGATGAGCACCACTCCTAGAGTTGAATCAGCTAGCACACATGTGCCAGGGAAACCTTTACCTTTACCTTATACAAATGACATCATCATTCACTCCAAATTTTTTAAAACATCCATGAAAAATAACCAGCTAGCTTCCATTTCGGAAGTGGAAGGAGAATGTAGATTAGCTTTAATGCCAGACTGATAAAAATTAGAAACTCTTGAGAGGATTCAGTTCAGCAGAAATTCCTTGAAGCCAAACTATTAGAGGCGATTCATGGTGAAGCAGATGTCTCCAAAGGAATGGAGACTGCCTTGTGATGAGATTGACCTACACTCTGGATAGCTGATTTTCATGAACTGAGATTTCTGCAGTCAGATCATGAACTAAAGAGCTGTGTGTCAAGGGATTTCAATTAAGCTCATAATCACAATGTAGCCTTATGGAATACAAATTTTGTTAAGTCTCATTTCTTAATCACTTTTGGAAATTAGAACTTGCTTTCTAACTGCTTTTCAACTGTTTAAGAACTTTTTGATCGAGAAGCTTTAATATGCATTGGGTGGGTTTATTTTAATCAGTGAAATAAGTTTTAAAGATAAATTTCATGACTTTTTAAAATGTCTTTTTGGAATAAACAGAAAAAGGGTGGTCAGAACATGATTTTGGAAAGTTATATATGAATTTAGGGTCCATATGGATTTCAAAGTAGATTTTGAAATTAATAATAAGAATTGATCCTAAAGGAAAAAGTTGTTGTTTTGAATTCTTGAATTTCTGATTAGCACTAAATAAAAGGGTTTTAAGAATATGTTCATAGATAATAGATGAAATATGGGATGAAGAAGATTGTTGTGTGAAGTGATAAGTTGCTAAAATTGTTTAAATTTGTGATAAAGGAAGAAGTCTTCATTTTTCTTTGCTATATTTTTTCTATTTTTCTCTATTTTTTCTGCACTTTATACCTTTTATTTTTTTGTAGGTTGTATAGAAGTTGGGGCAAGAAGTTTTGTCTGTTTATTATTCTCTAAAATTACAGGGGGGAGGGGACACAGAAAAGAAAAACACTCAGATCTACACAGAGACAGATCTAATCTAGTAGGAAGTAGATTTTCTCAGAAAGCACTATGAAAAATAGGGGAAATTCCCAGAAATGCAGGAAGAAGTTGATTATGATTTATATAATACATTTCCTTCAATATACTCATAATGTCTAACAGTATTTAGTGTGAAAAAAAAGATATTTTTGAAGAAACTCATCTTAAAACATCAGCTGCATTTCAATTGAAACCAGGAAAAAATACAGAAGAAATTAGTGTGAGAATAATATTGGTTGGAAGAAGCATCTTTGATATGTTATTTGAGATTCCCTCCAAGCTGATTTACAAAAACGTACAATCTAACGAACACACAGGAGGTGCATCAAAAAAAAAACAATAAATCTTTGTCCAAATGTAAGTTGCAAGCAACATTTCAAACCTTACAAAATAACCCCACTTGACTTCTCGAAGTCCAGGATGCAACTTGGAAGTATTGTTTAGGAAACAACAATGATAAATTGGGGGATAGGAAACATTGTTTGATGAAAAGACAAAAGGTCTCTTCACCAGTATGTTTCCTAACTGGGAGTTCTGTATCTGCTATGAAGCCATTTTGTGAGAACACGAACAACAAATTAATTTCCTTTGGCTAAGAAGTTTGGCAATTTTATGCTTTAATTTAATTTAATTATAGGTTTGTTTATTTTCCTAGCCTGGTACCACCAACTGTGTTGTTCCTGTCAATCCCAATCAATTAGGCCATTTCCTGGGTTAAAGAAAATTGGGGTCCAATATTTGAGTTGAAAAGAATATTTTCAAAGATATGTAAGTTAGGTTTACAATGTTATCTACCCTCATTAATCTTGACTCAATTGTTTCTGTTCCTTATCCTATTTAAAAAGCATGCTGGTATGATAAACATTCATAACAGCATTTGCAAATTAAGATTTAGCAGAGCATAAATGAATGGTCAGTGTTTATGACAGGTGTCCATTAACAGACTGTGCCATAAAAAGTACACAAAGATTTTCAATACCTGGCTGACTTCAGAGTAAAATAAAACAGTGCTACGGTTTGTAAAATATCAAGCGCAGTTCTATTTAACAAAGCTTTGCTATTTTTGTGAAGTATCTATAACCCTCAATTAGCTACCATAACAGTAATAACATATAATGATTACATGCAAAAGAGGTTTTCAATGGTTGTCAAATGCAAATTTGGTTGTACGTCATTGTGTTTTTACTTCATTGGCCTGCAATGTTCATACTGGGCTCACATCAAGCTCAGCTGAACAGGGTTTAATAATAGAATACAGTTCTCTTTGTATAAGGAATGTGAAGGGAACACAGTTTCTAGGCACTGAAATAGGATGGACTCTATGAAGCCTAATGCTACAGTGGATTTTGGACTTGACTACTACATTTCTTATATTCACTGCTATAGTGTAGGTGCTCTGTGTTTTAATATTTTTGATTATGTGTGGTCCAGAATTGTGGATGTATTAACTGATTTAATACTGCATTATTAGTGTTGATTCTTTGTAAAAAAAGTTTTCAGTAGTATAAATCAAATCAGGTAAGTGACATTAAAAGTATTAAGACAGCTTTCTCTTATTTAAGGTGTCTGTATTTACTGTAAGCTCCTTTAGCAGCAGCTGGTTGATAGGTTTCTACTTGGTTTTCATAAAATTTTCAAGAATAGTATTTCTTTAAAGTCAGCCAAGTATCATTTATTTTAATGAAAAGGGTGGAAGAATCCTGCATATTCACTGACATCAGGATTAAATATTAGATGCATTTCCTCCAGTTACTGATTAATGTTTTGATGAGCTTTATTATTTAAATTTTGATTTTTAAAGTTACACTTTCCATTATTATTGTTTGAATTGAGGCATAATATCTGACAACTCACATTTCATTGTTATTCATTAAGTGCAACTTCCAATATAGATCCTTAATATAAATCAAGAGTTTATTGTAGAGGTAAGTTCAGTCATCTGTATCTGTCTACAAGAGATATGTGAGTTTATTAGCTTTTATTGTGGGGTACATTAACAAGTATCGCCTATCTAGATCTAACTGTTTATACAGAAATAGGAGGAAATGGGTTGGCAGTAATTAAACCTGATTTCAAACATCTTAAATTTAGATTTTATCTTTCTAAGAGCTTTGTTTGCATTAGGGTTTAAATACATTTTATCTATGGAAGCTATTTAGTTCTCTGGGGAAATTTAAAAGAATATGATTATTATTTATTTCTGTATTTTATTTTTTCAAAAGAAAAACAATATGCTGAGTGAGTGTGGATGTATTAATCATTAATGTTATTGTAAATAAAATCAGAATCAGAATTTATTGGTCAAGTGTTTCTAGACATACAAAGAATTTGTGTCTGGTGTACGTGCTCTATACCTACATGCATACAATAGACAAACTGTGCTTACAATCATAATATACATTCATAACCATAAAGTACATTCATCACGTGATGTACATATAAGCTGCAATTGACAAGCCGCAATCTTAATTCATATGCAATCACAATCGTAAAGTATGTTCATCATGTCCTCATGTTATAAAGTATATAAAGTATCACGATACTTCCAAAGCACAGCTACAGTGAATTATTCTGTCACCTTTGAGTTATAATCTTGTGTATTACAGAACAACCTACTGGAAAGACATACGTGATCTGATAAAGTAATTATGACTATCATTTTAAGATGAAGTCTTTGAAAGTTGAAAATGCTTCTATTTGGAGTTCATAATCTGCAATTCATTTAGCTTGGATTGTTTTCCCCCAACCATTCAGTCTTACTTTAGAATTGGTTTGTTACTTTATTTCCAAGCTTCCCTGCCCCTTTCATAGGATGCCATATACTGTAAAGGATTTTGGAGTTGAAGACCAAATCCCGTATATGGTAGTGGGTAGTGATGAATCTGAGTTAAACTTGAATTGATGGAGGTATTTTTGAAGTTATGCATGAAACTGAAATACAGGCTACGTAATTTTTTGCACACACACACACACACACACACACACAAACACACACAAACACATCAATCCACTGACAGTAGCACTCACATATATAATAGGGCTATCCACTCTTTGAAAGTGGTTCAGAACAAACATTTTCAAGCTCATGCAAATACATCCCTTTCTGCTATTTATTAAAGCAGTCAGATTTTTTATTTTAGCAACCTGATGGTTTTATTTGTTTTAACTTGGGCTATTGGCTGGATAGTTTGGAGACTATTTTTTTCCTTATCCTGGCTATCTCTTCCCTAAAAGAATCAAGAGGAAAATCTTTTTAAAATTGCAGTCAAGTCTCTGAATATATTTGGCTAAAACTTCTCAGGGATAATATGAGCCAAGGGATGTACTACTTTTATCTTATTTTGTTGACAAATGATAAGTGTTACTAGTATTTTGTTGTTTTGCTGTTAAATATTGATTTCCCCCTTTTTATATACTGCTAGATAAATAGATGGAACTTCTAGGTATTGAAGAATTTGCCCAGTTCTGCTAGTGTGCCAGTAGTCACTTTGTGAAGAAAGAGGCCACAGCAGTAGTATCTTATCCCATGTTACCCACAGAATGGACAGATGAAATATCTTCTAAATGTTCAACATAAATATTACCTTTGGAGACTATTTGGAAGATGTGGTTGATATAAAATACAGTACCCTACATTTTGGGAGATGGGAGAATTTATACTGATAATATTAGTGTTTCAGGCTCTGCATTGCTTACTAATAGGCTTCTAAGAATAATTCAAATATACTAGTTTTCGTTTAAGAAGACCTACATAATTAGGTCTTCAAATATCTTCAGGAATATCTTTCTCATCCCATCTCTCCATCCTACAGATCCTCAATAGGGGAGACTTAATACTTTAAACACTATAAAATAGTGTTGCTTCAGTGATCTATATGGTGCCCTCGTTCTTGGAAACCTAGTGAAAACGTAGAATTTTTATGTTCATTGCTGGAGAAAGAAACAAAAGTAGTGCTTATTGTATTGTATTGTGAAATTTGATGTGTATTTTTTGATTTTGTATGTGCACTGAAGAAAAAAAACTGACTTGGAGAATCATAGTGCTCTATAGTTATAGGAAAAAAAATAAGCATTTTTTTAAAAAATTCATGTTTTTATGATTTCTTGTCATAAAGCCATTTTAAAATGGCTTCTGAAGCTTTCTTATTTGTTTGACCGCTTGGAAGCTAGGTTCTAAATATTTTTTTTTCATATTTGCTTCTAAAAATAGACTGATCAATCTTGGTAGCATTATGTTTATCAAAGAATCAGGAAAAATAACTGATGAAGTAACACAGGACTGTAAATATTTTAGTTTTAAATTGGTATTATATTCGGTTTTTATCTAATACAGCCTTCTAATATTTTGTTTTGACATATTTTAATGTTTGTTATTGTGTTATTTTAATTTGCTGTATACCGCCCTGAGTCCATGAGGAGAAGGGCGGTATAAAAATCTAATAAAATAAAATAAAATAAAAAGTTTTAAAAATACCCTTGAATATGGGTTTGTGTGAGATATACGTGCTCCATCATTTACATACATCTTTGTGGATTTACTGAAAATATCCATATTCAACTGCTGAGTAGTTGAAAGAACCTCACATTTACTTTCCATTATAGGCATTAAAAGTTGTGATATGCATGTTGCAGTGCCTTTGTAACCGACAAACCATTACTATAACTGATCAAAAGTCCAAAAAGGGAAGTTCAGTGTCAAGATAAATTTAAAGCTTTAATACATAAAACAAATGGAAATATATTCAGAAGTATGAAACTGTAGACTTTCTCTGTAATATGTAATGGTCCAATGCAATATGGTTATTTGATCATATTTTATTATGTAAGAAATCTATACTATGATCATTGCTTCTTACTATTACTGCTAAACCTGGTATAGAAATATTCCATAATTCCTCTAAAATTCAGCAATTGGGTGAAATCTATTTTTTAAGCAATCACATAGGTTCTAAGCATTTATTTTGCAGGATGAGTAGGTATGAACATGTATGTATGAACTATTATAAGAAAAGAATTACATGAGGACTCTAAATTTGTTTACTGGGCATATTTTTGATGTTTCATATAGTTGGAAACCTATACAGTCAGATTTTGACAACCCTATGAAATAATGCAATCAAGTAGAGTTAAATGAGGTTGGTGGTAAATAGATGGTACCTGCTAACACACAACATATGCGGCTAGTGAGCATAGAATGGAGAAGAGCACCTATCCCTGTCATTTTCTTTTGAAATGCCTGATAGAACATATGTACTGGAATTGGCATAGCATGATACATTTGTGGGATAAAAAAGTAAGTGAGTATTCCCTTAAGTTGAAATTTACATATGATTGCATCTATAAAATTTTCTCAGTAGCAGTTCAGAACTGGTTTGCCATTACTGTCTTCAAATTCTCAATGTAGGATTCAAAATTAATATGGGAAGTGCTATTTCTTAGTTGAAATTGAAAAGTCTTCCAATCTCTTTTAAAATTTAACTTAATAATGGTTTGTAAGGTGTGCATTGTTAGATCTTACTAGCATGATGCAATTTCCATGACTGAACCCATACTAATCTAGTTATACTATACTGAAACCAGAGATGGTTGTGTGTGAGCCATATGTAATCATCCAACATAAGAATAGGCCACTAGGAATTGGTGTCAGGATATGTTTCAGCAGCATTATCTTCATAGGCTTACTGTTTTTCCTTTTTTAAAAATGGCAATGGTAAACCTGCAAAGGTAATACAACCATTTTGATTATAAAACTCCCCTGCCCCCAAACAGGATGAAATAAAGCCAGAATGTCAGTGGCCATATTTTCTGACTCTTTAGAAGCATTTTTTTAAAAAGTTAAAATATGACCCCAGGCCTAAAAAATGGCTCCCCCCTCTTTTTAGGAAAAAAAAATCTGATTTGTCTCTTTCCTGGTATGTTTACAAATCTAGAAGGAGGACGTTTAACTCAGAAAAGTAGAAATATGTGTTTGAAATTCTTTGCATATTTCTGGACTGGCCTGGAAACAATTAAGTTCTATTTCAGTCACATTTGTTTGCAAACACTCTTGGGATAAATCCTTTAAATGAGTTATTTGAAAGAAGGATGTTTGTCATTTCTAATATGATTATGTTTTACATATTTAGGCTGGGCTTAGAACGCTTCATGATATTGGACCTGAAATTCGACGAGCTATCTCCTGTGATTTGCAAGAGGATGAACCAGAACAAAATCACCATGAGGAGGAAGAAGTATATAAAGTAAATGGCTGTATGATGGATGTCGTCAGTTTATAAAGTAGACTTTTTTTTCTTTCCTAAGCAAATGCAGGAACTTTCCCCCACAAACTAATCAGTGCATTCCATTCATTTCCAAGTTATTTCATTATAGGCTCATTTTTGAGACAATATTTTATTTTTTTTGGCAAACGTGGTCATCAGTAGGAAATAATGTTACAAAGGAAATAGATATGGAAGCAGTCATCCCTATACTACTAAAACTTAGTGAGATTACAGTGCTAATTAGTGAAAGCGAGCTACTTCTGAACTAGTGTTCTCTTTGCAAATGTGTCAGAAGATGAGGCATATTCTGTTTTGCTCAAAGGGCTGCCAGCTCAAATGATCCATTATCATGCTTATGGCATCTTCCACATGAGTAATTGACAACTGAGCATCATGTTGAGATGTTGATGTTTATAAACCAATGGCTGTCATAAAGCTTAAATGAGTCCTCAGTATTTGATGAAAGGCACATCAAATTATTTTGCATGTTTTATCATTTATTCAAAAAACACATCAAAGTAACAAAACTACCTTTGATTTCACTACATTTCTCATTAAGAGTTATGAGAAAGGCCATTTCTACTCTCCTTCCACCTGCCTGCAGCATCTTGAGATTAAAAAGATGTAGTACAACTTTTTTCTATAGTCAAAATTGTGGTCTGAATTTTCTCTTAACTACATAGGTTTTCAGGCTATAATGTTGAACTGAGGAATTCAACATTCCTAATTGCTCTACTCGCATCCCTACTTCAAAGACAAGGAATACATTGGTTGCATTCATTCTTTCTTTTTCCCTTAGCTCTGTCTGCTGACCACTTTCATCCCCCTTCATCTCCTAAATATGTATGGAGTAGAAAAAGTCTCATAGCACATTATCCTTTTTTGAGTTTTCTGGATCACACCCACCAACTCTGTTCAATAATCTTCTCCAGACTTGTCCTTGAACCAACAAGTCTTTAGCATTATAACACCAACAGAGACAATATAAATAGATACACAAGTCAATATTACAACAAATTTAACAATCCCAATTTTCCATAGCAATCACTATCTAGTTCTATCTTAGCGGTCAGTCATTATACCTCCTCCATCAAAGTCCTTTTTCAATTCTTTCCCAGATCCTCTTTTTTAAAAAACTCCACTTCTGACATCAGCTCAAAAGCCCCTTCTTCCCCTATGACAACATTTCCCTATGAGAATTTCTACTCTCAGCTGCTACTTACCTATTCACCAAAATGAAATGTTTGCTTAGGGCATCTAAAGTGAGTATGAGATTAGCAAACAAGAAATTGTGGCTAGATGCAGACCATACGAATAATCTTGTCCCATTCCTACAGAAGAACAACTTAAGAGTACCAATAGTGTGCTACTGTTGTAATCAGTGGATTTTCTGGCACTGGAAATTGTCCTTCCTTAGGACCATTAAAAGGTAAAGGTTCCCCTCGCACATGTGTTCTAGTCAGTCCGACTCTAGGGGCAGTGCTCATCTCCGTGTCTAAGCCAAAGAGCCTGCACTGTCCGAAGACGTCCTGTGGTCATGTGGCTGGCAGGATTAAATGCCTAAGGCACACGGAACACTGTTACCATCCCACTGAAGCGGTCCCTATTTTTCTACTTGCATTTTTACTTGCTTTCGAACTTCTAGATTGGGAGAAGTTGGGGCAAATAACAGGAGCTCACTCCATTCGAACTGCCAAACTGCTGATGTTCTGATTGACAAACTCAGCGTCTTAGCCACTGAGCCACTGCGCCCCCCTCTTAGGACCATTAGTCAGCTACAAATGCTGGACTATGATCGTATTCCCAGCTGATGTGACTTTTATAGACTGCCTGTGATTTCTATAAACTTTGTTCCAATATTGTTTTGATGGTCAGCTGGCAGCAACCTTTCCATCAAACTGTAACTGTGGGAAATGAGAAACATTTCTGTTGAAAGTCAGTTTTTTGAATTCTTCAAATCCAGCTGGTCAATGCAGTTTCTAGTATTTAGTGTTAAGAAATGGAGCCCTGTTTTGTTTTTCTATTTCCATACTTTTTTTAAAAAATGTAGCAGCTTTAGATTGAGAAAGCAGGGGCTGTTTCACTTTTTGAAGTGGGGGTGTTCTGGGCAGAGGAACTAGCTGGAGCAGAAGGCCAGGAAGGATTTAACAAATATCTTACTCTGGCCTCCTTACATCGGTCAAAGTGCAGTCCATGGTCAGGAGTCAGCAGAGCAATCAGTCAAACGGGTTAAACAGAATTACAAAATCCAAGCCGGTCCAAGATCACAGGAAAACAGAGCAATCAGTCAAACTGGTTAAACAGAGTTACAAAGTCCAAGCCAGCTCAAGGTCACAGGAAACCAGAACAATCAGTCAAACGAGTTAAACAGAATTACAAAGTCCAAGCCGATCCAAGTTCACAGGAAAACAAAGGCCAATCAGAGTCCAAACAGATTCCAAACCGAGTCCAAACTGAGTTTCACAAGAGTCAGAATTTTCAGTAGAGAGGTCACGAGGCACAGGGCCAAATTCCAGGAATGCTGAATCACAAGCCAAGAATCCAAAGCAGGAGTGCTTAGTGATCAGTTGCAGGAACTGACTGGCTCTGATGCCTAACTCCTTTCAAGCCTCCTCAAAGGGTGGGGGCCGCCTGCCATGCAATGGCAATGGCCAATCACTTGGTTAGACTCTGATCTCAGCTCGTCCCTTCTGAGCCTGCACCTCAACCTTGCATCCAAAAGATCACACTCAGCTGTGGCCATCTCTGACTCGGCATTTGCCATCTGCTGATTGTCCAGCTGAGTTGGTTCTGCCTCTGTTCCCTGTTTCCTCTCCTCCCCTGCTGTTACTGGCAAGGCAGTTGCGGAGGAGGGCGGACAAGGTAAGGGTAAGCCAGTCAGACCCGAGGGCCTTCATCTCCTGAGTTGTCAGAAGAGTCCTCAGCCAGCCGAGAAAGCTGGGACAGAGGCTGAGGCACGATAGGGGGTTAAAATATTCTGGGGATCTCAAACGTGATATTTGTCCATATTTTCTCCTGTCATGTTATTTTACTGACTCTTGGCAAGGCTCAGAATTTCTTTGCAAAGGATATTTCCATCATCCCTTCTAATCTTGCTTGATCTCTCTCTCTCTCTCTCTAATCAGAACTAAGACTTTCAAGGCTATTTCCTCCTGCCAGTTATCATTTTATCTGATTTTTTTAGATTGAGTTTCAAGAAATACCACTCCTATCTCACTTTTAACTTTAGCACCTTCTTGGTTAGCTGTAAAAATAATAAACTTTCTTTTAACTGGGAAGTCATATCTCAGTAGATGTGGCTAGAGTCACATAATTGGCAGGTGGAATGAAGGAAACCTTCGCTGCTGAGAACAACATCACAGAACACTCAAGAATATCCGTCAGGTCACTGTAGTTGTGGAATGACTTTATAAATGTAATAACAGATCATAACAAGCACTATGGTCTTTATAATATAGCTTAGAAACACTTTTGGGAAGAGGTGCGTAATATACTTTGTTTAGCTGTTAACTGTGAATCTGGATCTATATGATATTGTGTGTGTGTGTAAATAGTTTAACAAAATCTTGCCTCATTAAAAAAAGCCTTAACAAAATATCTTCTTGGCACATTGCACTGGGATACAATTGCTGTGATTATAGGTAACTTCTATATCACACGGAAGACTGCTTAGAAGAGGGTATTGTGGTATTATGGTATTATGGCAATGTAACTGTCTGATCTGAGGATGCCAAGTGAATCCACACTTGAAGTAAACCCATGCACATGAAGACAAACAAGCTAATATTATGTTATTAATTGATTATCAACTTTTTTATTTCAGAGAAATGGTACCCTGTTTGGAAACCATATTAATCATGTTAGCCCTGATACAAGGGATTCATTTCAACAGATCAATACTACACATCGCCCCCTGCATGTGCAAAGGCCACTGGTTTCGTGTATGGTGGACACGACTGAGAAAAATGTGCATCCGCCAACAGGAAACTCTTTATTCCATAATCACCATAGCCATCACAACCACAATTCAATAGGGAAGCAAGTTCCAAACTCCACAAATGCTAACCTCAATAATGCCAACATGTCCAAGATGGCTAACAGAAAGCATGCAAGCGATGGAAGTCATGAGCATATGTCGGAAAGTGAGAGCCACTCACACTCCAGAAAAGATCACCGTGAACAACGTAGACGATCATCCAAAAGGAGGTAAATCCCAATATATTTTTATAATGTAAACTAAAATGTTACATTTGGTTGAAAATGCCTCAGGTTACTTTTTTTAACACCTTGAACTGTTATATTTATCTTCTTTATTCATTGTCTAGTTTAATTTTAACATAACTTCTTTGATCTACTTGACTAAGTTGCACCTTACCAGTCAGGGTATGGTTTATATTTTTCTTTCTTTAAAAAATCAGTGACTATCATTTTTTTAGGCCATCTGATTTATTTTATTTAGATCCTGCCTTATTATTTTTATAAACAAGGCAGCAAACATACTGTACCTAATACTCTTTCTTCCTCCAATTTCCCCCTCAACAACAACCCTGCAAGGTGGGTTGGTCAGAGAGAGAGAGAGTGACTGCCCCAAAT
>JANHFO010001934.1:134905-147247 GCA_032468095.1 Pareas carinatus | reverse complement strand
CCAGCACACCAAACCCTCCCACCAGTATTTACAGATAAAAGGAAACTCAGATCACACTTTGCTCAGACTAACAAGAAGCCAAAAGCACCAGCTGAAGATGGCAAGTGAGACCTTGCCGAAACGTTGCCAAGAGACTTTCTACTCTACACGGAAAAAGACAAAAACTAAGTTTTGATTAAAAAACTATTTAATTGAAAAAACTATTTTTATAAAATTCTGGAAAGCTATTATGGATTTTTGCTGATACTTGGACAGAAATGAGAACAATTTTTGGATTTATGATTGGGCAATGTCAGTATTATGGGAAGAAGTGAATTATGTCTAACTGCATTAGAGTTTAGAAACTATTAATTTGCCTGTACTTGTTGCAAGGAAGATCAAGAATCACTTCTTTAAATAGTCTTTTTCTATTTTTTTCTAGTCTTCTAACTTTTGAAGAGGGTATGGATTTATTTTTCATAGTACCCACAGGTAGTATAAGAATCAATGGCTGGAAGCTTTGCAAAAAGGAGATGCAAATTTTAAATAAGAAATTTCTTGACTGGGTGAGCTATTAAGCAGAGGAATGATCTGCCTTCTGGACTCATGTCTGTATCATCACTGGAGGTCTACAAACAAAATTGGCTACGTCTGGGATGATATGCAAATGTTCGCCTTGAAGAGATCTTCAAAATCTCTTTCAAGCCTATAAATCAATGAACCAACCAATCAATCAATCAGAATAGAGCTGGAAGGGTCCTTGGGGATTTTCTAGTTCAATTCCCTGGTCAAGTAGAAGACCCTATACCATTTCAAACAGGTGACTGTCCAGTCTTTTCTTTAAAAACCTCCAGTGATGATGCACCTATAACAGGATTTCCCAACCTTGACAACTTTAAGGTGGGTAGACTTCAATTCCCAGATTTCTCCAGCCAACCATGCTGATTGGGGAATTCTAGAAGTTGAAGACCACCCGCCTTAAAGTTGTCAAGGTTGAGAAACCCTTACCTACAACTTCTGAAGGCAAGCTGTTCCACTGATTAATTGTTCCCACTGTTAGGAAGTTTCTGCTTAATTCCAGGTTGGTTCTCCCCTTGATTTGTTTTCCATCTATTGTTTTTTCTCTTGCTTCTGTTGCTTTGGAAAATAAGCTGACCCCCTCTTCTTTGTGACAGCCCTTCAAATATTGAAATACTGCTATTGTGTCACCCCTAATCCAGATGATCTATTATTTCCAGTTCTATTTGTAGTTTGTATATCCAATAATATAACTTGATTCTAACTCTTTTGTAAATAAGTCTTACAGAAGTAAAGAAATTTAGATAGATTTTATAAGTTCTGAATTATGTACAGCCCAATATAACAACCAAAACTATGAAGAATATAGTTAATTGTATTGAAAGCTGCCACAGGAAAGTCTGGTTTGAAGGGTGACTCACAAATTTCAGGGGGGGAAATCAACATAAATATACTGTGTGGCTTACATAAAAAGTACAATCTATATTCCAAATTGTATCTTCTTACAGCCCATGCTAAAATTATTCTTTCCCTTTATCGCTATTTTAGCACTTATCAAAGTCAGTAACATGACTTAAGAAACTATACAATCTAATTGTATAGTTTCAAGTCCCCTCAGTGAGTAAATTGCAGAGAGTTGAAAGGATCATTCAGACCTCAAAGACTTCCAGAGGAAGAAATGACAGACTAAAGATGGATTTGCGAAAAGTAGAACTGATGACTGCAGTGAAGAAGAAAGCGCTGATGAATAAACCAAGAAATGATGGGAGATCACCCACATACGCTCCAGTTACTCCTTATGAGGTCATCCTGGTGGCTTTGGGGACTGACAATCATCTTGTTCACAACCAGTCAATGCTTTTTAAAGAACACTAAGTTTAAAAACTTCTTTTCCTAAACATATTTGGAAATTGCTTGTTAACTTCTATTAAGTTATTGGAGGCCTTTAGATCTACAAGTCTGAAGATACTTAGTAAGTTTTCCTTCAGTTCTTCATGAAAGAAAATTTTAATTGTAAGCTTAAGAATTTAAAAAAAGTTTAAAATGAATAGCAAAAAGCTAAATAAAACTTTGATCATAGAAAGTTATAAATGGATTAAGAGTCCAGATAAATTTGTAATAAGATTTTGGTTGGACTTTTGCAAGACAAAATAAAGTTAAGCAGTTTTGAAAACTGAACACTAGAGGGAACTAAAGACTTTAGTTAAGGGGGAAAATATGCAATCCTGATTAACTGCTACTTAATTGGAATCTAGAAAACATTTTAATATTGAAAACATTGAAGAACGCTTCGGAAAAATGAAATTAGAAATTAATATCAACAGTGCCAATAAAGATACTTGCTAGATGGTGTCCAAAATATACTATATTGCCAAAGAATTGGGAAATTCCCTCCAAATCATTGGATTCAGACGTTCCAAGCACCTCCATGGCCACAGGTGTATAAAATGAAGCACCTAGGCATGCAGACGGCTTCTACAAATATTTGTGAAAGAATGGGGTATCATGAATTCAAGCGTGGTACCATGATAGGTTGTCACCTGTGCAATTAGTCCATCCATGAAATTTCATCATTACTAAATATTCCACGGTCAACTATCAGTGATATTATAACAAAGTGGAAGCAACTGAGAACAACAGCAACTCAGTCCAAAGTGATCGGCCAGGGAAACTCACTCGCTGAGTGGAGTCAGCGCATGCTGAGGTGCACAGTGTGTAGAGGTTAGCAACTGCCTACAGAAGCAATAGTTGCAAACCTTCAAACATCATGTGGTCTTCAGATTAGCCCAAAACTTTGATCATAGAAAGTTATAAATGGACTAAGGCTCCAGATAAATTTGTAATAAGATTTTGGTTGGATTTTTGCAAGACAAAATATGGTCTTCAGATTATCCCAAGAATACTGCTTAGAGAGTTGCATGGAATGAATTTTCATGACTAAACATCTGCATCCAAGCCGTACATCACAAAGTACAATGCAAAGCATTGAATGAAGTGGTGTATACCATGCCACCACTGTACTCTAAAGCAGTGTAGATATCTTCTTTGGAGTGACAAATCACACTTGTCTGTCTGGCAAATCCCTCTTCATCTGGGTTTGGTGGTTGCCAGGAGAACAGTATTTGCCTGACTATATTATGCCAAGGGTAAAGTTGGAGGGTGGATTATGGTGTGGGGTTGGGCTTGGTCTCTTAGTTACAGTGAAAGGAACTGTTAATACATCAGTATAACAAAACATTTTGGACAATTTCATGCACCTAACTTTGTTAGAACAGTTTTGGGATGACTCCTTCCTGTTCCAACATGACTGCACATCAGTGCACAAAGCAAGGTCCATAGAGACATTGATGAGTGAATTTGGTGTGGAGGAATTTGACTCACCTGCACAGAGATATGACCTCAACCCAATATAATACCTTTGGGATGAATTAGAGCAGAGATTGAGAGCCAGGCTTTCTCATCCAACATGAGTGCCTGTCCTCACAAATGTGCTTCTGGAAGAATGGTAAAAAATTCCCATAGACACATTCCTAAACCTTGTGGACAGCCTTCCCAGAAGAGCTGAAGCTGTTCTAGCTGCAAAGGATAGGCCAACTCCATATTAAACTTTACGGAGTAAGACTGGGATGCCATTAAAGCTCATGTCCATGTAAGAGCAGGAGTTCCAATACTTTTGGAAATATAGTGTATGTTTTAGAAAAAATGGCAGATGATGAAAAATTCCCTTTAACATTGCAGAGATGTCATGAAAAATAGATCTACAAATGATAACTTATGAGAATGACATGAAAAAGATTGTCTTACTAGAAATACAAAAGAAACCAGTTGATGTCTTAAAAATCAAAATGCAAATAAAAAACCAAAAGAATGACCTGGATTATATGATGAATTTACAACAGATGGTTGATAAAGCTTTGAAAAATCTTGTAGGAAGGAACTAAGAAGAAATGATATCAAATTATAACAGCATTATTTGGATGAATTAGCAATTATGAATGAATGAATATATCATTAGTTTATTTGATCAAAGTTAAAATATGTTGTTATTTCTGGTAACCCTTAATGAACTTTCTGCTGACACTGGGGTTTTCTATTTTCTACATTCTTTTTCCTTCTTTTGCATCTTTCACTCTTTTTTCCATTCATTCATTCTTTTAGTTTATATTAGATTTTATTATTGCAGTTAAAATCCTTAATAAGAGTTATAAAATTAATGATGATAGCACTTAGCTCTTTACAATTGTACAAGAAATACATTACATTTTTCCATTCAAGGTTATCTCAATGTTGTTCAGGAGAAAAAGCTGAACTCACAGTGGTTATATATACTTTAGCTCCAAGATCTGAACTATATTGGCTTACTGTACTTAGTAATGATATAAAATTTTAAGGAATTTTATTAACTATGACTGTACAGACTAAGGAAAACTAATGGTCTCCATGTGCTTTAAAATCCTATAACCTCCTATATTCTTCTATCTTTCTCTTCCTGATATGAAAAACAGGAAGAGGACTTGTGGCATTTGTAAGTATGCTTCAAAGACAGAAATAAAGAGAAATCCAAGTCAGTCACACTCAAATTCTTAATCAAATATTTATTCATTAAAACGTATCATAAACTTTATATGTGTCTTCAAATCATTGATTACATAATTATCAGATAAAATCATTAGCATTACAAAAGATGGTTAATTTGTAAAAATATATTTTGCAAAAGGACATTAAGAGTTAAATTCAACATTTAGTATTCAGGGATCCTAATCAGCATTAAATACTTTTGCTTTCAGTTTTGATTTTAAAATATTTGTGTATGAGGATGATGATTTTACATGGTTTTAATCAAATAATCTCCTGCACTGTATTGAATGCATAATGTTTTTGAACACCCAGTTTATTACGTCCCTTGCCTTATGGGGATGGTTGCAAAACAGTGGAGACTCAGGCTAGTAATTTGCACAATAAAATACCCACCCACACATATTTTAAAATTTACTTTTATTGCACTTTTATGCTTGGGTTTTTTCTGTTTTTCAGGTGTAACAGTGAGCGCACAATGTTTAATTTATTCAGTTCTTGAGATTTAGTTTAAAGTAAGAGATTTAACTCCGCCTGCTGCTCAGAGTTTTTTCTAGGTTGTCCAATTCTTAAATGCATTTACATTTAAAGCATTCTAACATTTGGTCTCAGTGGAGTTTCTAAGTGAATTGTAAACAGAGTCTTTTTAAACTTGTAAAAGCTTCAAGAAGAGTGCATTCTTTGGAGATCTCTATACAGCCAAATTCTTATTGTATTATAGGTGTAATTGTTGCTTTGTAATTGCTGCTATCAATGGTTCAATATATATATATATATTATGATATCCAAAATATGTAACTAATTTGAGATTAAATTTTAATTGATCAATTTTACTGCCTTGAATCAAAAGATCAATGTTTAGATGGGATCCCCTCCTTATGTGGAGTTCAAAGCTATTGCTTTCATTGTCTTCCTTTCTCTCAGATGAAGGCCCAGAGTGCCTTAGACCTAGGGTCAGGTGGTGAAAATCCCTATCCAACCCGGAAATGTACTTAGACTAGCCAGGTATGCTCAGCCTAAAGACTTCAGAACAAGGTTGTCAACATGAAAAAAAAGATAATTTGATGCGTGTGTCCTGAGCGTTCCAGAGATAACACAATATGCTTAATCTTGGGTTAGTCTAATGGGAGGGGGGCAAATCTTTCCATGTCCCCATATTGAGTAACCCAGTATTTTATGAAAATGCATTGTCATTAGGATCTGTAGAATTTCTGCCTTTTATATGAAGACAACCCAACCAAATCACATATGCAACATTTCTGAATATCATTTCAAAACACAGTTGTTATGTTTATAAGATTAAGAAGCTTACGATTCAATTTGAATAAAGCTGTTTAACTCTTAAATTGATATATCAGACTCAGAAGTGTATAACTGAATAAGATGTGATGAAAGTGAAACAATCTGAAAAATTATCGAAATGAGTATAAAAATTTGTTTGTTGATTCCAGGCATGATCTGTCTTCAATCATTAAGGCATAATTCGTTTTCAGAGTTGTCCAAAATGAGACTATTCAGTTGGTTGCTCTAAGGAGGTTACTTTAGAAGAAATGCTGTCTGATTGAAGCAGGAATGTTGTATAAGCCATTTCAGCTTCTTCTTTAGAGCCCTAAAATAAATAGAAATCACAGTATTATTTTAATGGAGTCTGAGAAAACGCAACGAGGAACCTGATAAAATAGTCATGTGCATTTTAAAATAGTCATCCTCAAACTGGATATTCTCTAGGTATTTGTGGATCACAGCTCCATAAATCCTCCAGACAGTATATCTGCCTTAAATACTAATAAATGTATTACAGCATAAACTTTAATGCTATAATTTATTGCTAATATTCATCTTAATTCATCCCACATTCAATTAATTCCTACAACTTTAAGAGAAACTTGACATTAATTCCTTAATGATAAGGAAATGATAACAAATGATAAGAGTAGTAGATAAATGGTATATTCAATACAGTATAAATATAATAGATATGCTGCTTTTACATTTATGTACCTTAAAGGAAAACGCACACATAGACAAATTATAGTCTTGAAAGCAATACATGTAATATATATAAGTTTATATGACTTTTTTTCTTTTTCTCTCCTTTTATTTTTTTCCTCTGCTATTGGTATAAGTAATTAACTCTTACTTTGTGAAAATTAATAAAAAGATTGAAATATAAAAAAAGAATCTTGACAGTATGAGATAATTAGTTTACATAGCCCATTATCAACACTAATTGGATACAACTTCCAGAGTTTCAGATTCAGGTTTTTTCAGCACAACCAGCAAAACATAGAAGTGAACCTGGACCTGTTGTATCTCCAAGTCAATAATACTTGGTATAATATTTCAAACAATGTGGCTTACAACAAATTTGGGAGGGGGATTTAGAATATCAAATAAAATAGGTGTTAATTTAAAATTATAATGTAAAATTACACATGAAAGGAAAATAGCATGACAATCTTTTTAAATGGTCCAACATCCATTGATTTTTGTATGCTGGTCAGAGTTCCTTGAGATGGGTATCTATGTAAAATTCATTAATAAATGAATAAATAAATCCAACTCCCCAAACTATCACTATGATATGATAGAAAAGCATTCCAAAGTACAGAACATTCTGCAATTATGGACAATCATGAGACTGTTGCTGCTTGACAAAGTATTGCTAAAAGAGGCTAAGATATGAAAGAAGTCGATCAGAAAAAATTCCTGCATATCACCTTAAATTCTAAAAGCAAATAAACAAACAAACATGCAAATAAATGAATAATATTAATCCATTATAGTCCTGTCAAAATAATATAATTTGCCCTTACCCTCTTCAGTTTCTTTGATTTCCCATCCTCCTTAGGACTGCCAGAAGTACTTGAACCCTCTGAAAAGAATGCAAGATATTATGAGATTAAATGTGAAAAAAGAGAACTTCATGTATTCATCAATTTTATAAATGGCAACATAATATAACTTCATTGCAGAAGAAGTGGCAATTGCATTTGGCTGATAAGCATCAAGCCATAATTTGAATACATTTTGAAAACTATTACCATCCTTCTTTCCCATTTGGGTCTCATTAAACTCTTCCGTGCATACATTCTCCTTTGCCCCATACTGTCTCACATTCTCAAAATCTGTCATGCTGATATCTGTCCTGTAGCTTCCAACTGATACAAGATCTATAAAAAGAAAAAGAACATTTCATCCACTATAATTCCTTCCACCTTAGATTCTATATACATTCTATTGTATATTATATTCCTTCTGATGTGTATTGTAGACTTATCGCTGAAGACTTATTGTGTACCGGATAATTATTATTTGAAGGAACTACCACAGATCCAACTTGGGACAGAAAAACTCCCAATACTGTATTTGTATTGTTCCATTAATTATAGGGTCATAGTCCACAGGTGTGTTGGAGAAGATTTTAGTTCTATATCTAAGCCTCTTAATCCTTCTAATATTGCACTAAAGAAACCTATAAACGTTGCAGCCCTGAACAGGTAACCTTAATTCATTCCTACTGAATTTAATAGGAGAGAGATAGAGAGATGAATAGAACAAAGAAGAATCATCTCATATTCAAGTCAAGCTACCGCACTTTCTATACTGATCAAACTAGCTAAGACAAATAGCCATTGTAAAGTTCATTGATTTGTTAATATAGGCTGACAGGCAATAGAGACTCCAAAAAGCAAAATTGCTGAATCTGGCCAGTATTAAACACAGTATTAAAGCACATATTCCTTTAGTCCAGCCTCTGCCTCAGGATATCTGTCCAGTATTGGCATGGGGATAGGAAGTTGCCATGGTGACCTAGACACATGTGAGTCCATCCGAGATAACACACATGCTTTAACTTAAAAACATTTAACCTTTCTCACAGAACTCTGCTCTTCCCCCTTTCCTATTGGAAATGACAAATTCACTTAAAAGAGGCAGGCATCATTTTTGCCAAGCAGAAGGAATTTAACAAAAGAAAATTTCAAATAATTAGTACATAGTACATTTATAATCCAGAGTCTAAAGTTTCTACTTTTTATCTTGTAATTTGATTTCTACATGTAAAAGCATTCTTTGTTCTATTTGATGCTCAAAATATACTAAAACAGTCAATATAAAAATGGTTTCCAAGGAACCTATACTATATTTAGTATAGACTTACCAGAATTCCCAAATAATCTGAACTTCTTTATAGTAAAAACTGTGATGAGAAGCAGAAACACAATTCCAAATGGGATCAAAGTAGCAAGAAGAACAACAGAGCTCTTATTTTCAGCATGGCTGGAAAAGAAGCAAAATTCACATAACCAATTTACAATATCTTAATTATATTCCTCAGAAAGACAGTGAAGTGGTTCTAAAACGTAATGCTACAGGAATGAGCTTCATTCCATAAAGGCTCTGTTATTTCAATATTTTCACCTTGGCCATCAGGAAGAAATGGGAAATATTAGCTTTTAATTTCTGATTGATAGCAGCTTTCTACTTATATTTTTCTTCTAGAAATGAGATGAATTCCTGAACTGTGTTTCTGTGCAATTGCAAAAGGCCATTGCTTAAAACAAATAGACCTGCCACTCCTTACATCTTCTTTGGCTCTCCAAGTTACAAATCAATTAAGCTATTAATTAATACTATTTAAGCCAATAATTATTTGGAGATGCTTCTCCTCTTAAATATGTTTGCTTCTTTACCTGCATGCATGCATTCATAAATAATTATTACTTTCAAAGTAGCTTACCTGCCTGCTGAAGTTTCACTTTCAGCTCTCCGATTGGCTTTGTCTAAAGGAGAATTCTTATTAACAGGATTTATTCCAGGAATGGCAACCTCAGTCAGGTCTTCATTGATTTTGGGAGCTTCTTCGAAGTTTAGAAGTACTATTTAGGAGGATTTGGGGAGTTGGTAACCCAGAAGCAAGTGAGAACAAAAAATGCAAGAAATAAAATCAGCAAAAAAACCCGGTGAGATCATACTTACATTATATTTTTATACATAAGTCAGCTAATGAATTAAGTTAAGCATACAAATTCAATCAGTGATGGAATATTCTTATTTTGCTTTTTAATCATTATTTTCTATTTGCAATTGTTTTTCCCTTTGGGCATCCTTCTTGCAAAAACTAATGCAGCCTTCTAACTTTACTAAAAACCCCATAAGGAAAACTGTCTTGTCCTGCAATATGAAAAGTCATTTGCAGTGAAGGTCAGAAACCCAAACCTTTTGTAAGCGTCTAAGCATAGTATGTTAGACATTACATTGATTTCATATGATTATAATAGTAATAAATTAGTGTGACTGCTTAAAGACTAAAGGAAATACATGGCGTACATTTTCATGAGGAAAAGATCACTTTATTATATGTATCTGAATGGATGGCAAACTGAGAATCTTACATTAAAAGTTCTGTTAACATTTTATGTACTATAAGACTTTTTACAGCAGTCTATCACTCTTCTGCCCGTTGCCCAGTGTCACTTCTTTCCAGGCCAATGTCTCATTCTGAGAATGATTCCAGAGGTTTTTTTCTGAAATATATATAGCCTGGGTACCTCTCTCTGGGCCCTCCTTTGAGCATTTCATGAAAAGAAATCTTGCTCAACTCATGAGATATCTCCATCTTGGCTTCCTCAGACAAGTCCCTCACGTAGCCATTCTGGGCAACTGACTGGGAGATCCATAGCTAATAACAGTGCAGGCAGAGGTAAGAGGCTGATGGGCACGAACAAGATCCAACCCTTGTTCCATTATCTGAGGGGCCCACCTCACTGATAATGGCATTTGCTGATACAGGCTCACACATCTAGCTCTTGATAAATCATTTTCTGTAATAGCTTCCTATATTGCAGTATAAGAAGAACAAAGATTTTTTGATGCAAAAACAAAACTATACTTGAAATATCTGGTATTTTTCTTTTATCCACATAGAAAGTCAAGTTAACAGATTAATTATAGTCATAAATTGTACTAAACTTGGAGAATCATTAGATATTGTAGCATCATAATATTATTAAGGTTTAGCAGATAATCTATTTAAACCAGCCCAGTTAGGTGGCAGTACCAGACAGCTTTGGTCAATCTTAAAAAATTAAGCAGACTTGGCCTTGGTTAATACTTAGATGGACATCACCAGGAAATACCAGCTACAGCTAGATTGGGAAGTTGAGAAAATCATGCTGAAAGAAGGAACAGCTCTATATTGGTGGCCAAGAAATGACTTCCAAGACTTTGACATGACTTTGACAGTAGCTGAAAATTGGAATGGCTATAATCCAATTTGGTTCCCTATTGATTAGACTCACCTCCTTGTACTTGCAGATGCAATGCAACTGTTTCTCCATATTGCTGTCCATGTTTGACACCACACCAATACCATCCTTGGTCTGCAGGTGCCACCTGGTCAAAGTTCAAAGATAAAATTCCATTATCTTTGTCACAGGTAACTACCAAACCGGTCTGGTTTTGTTCATATGAGATGAGAGATTTGCATTCATTGTTCTTCCATTTGCACCAATATTTCTCATATGTAATATATTTGCATGGATATTTGCATGATATAGTCAGAGAGGAACCAGCAACAGCCTGGACTTCTTTCTTTGTTAGTAATGAAGGTTGCCCTGTGTCAGGAGAAAAGGAAAAAAAGATAATAAAACTCACACACTTGAAAACAGAGTAGTTGATTTTTAGCATCACTAAACTGATTGACTACCTGGTCCACATAATACAGCTTTCTTCCCCACCGAATCTACCCCATTTTAATGCAAGCAGAAATCTAGCTGGCCTTTCCTGGGCACATAATCAAATGGGTAACTGTCAAACCTGAACTAGGCAATTAACTAATTTAATGAAGATAGTTCCCATAAATCTCTCATATGAAAATCTTAGTTATTAATGTGGATAACCACATACATGGTAGGTTTTGTACATTGCATTGTGGTCAAAGTATTGTGAAACATTGATTTAAATCTCCAGTTAGCTAGTCAACTCTCTTGAATGTTTGTAGGTACAGAGCATGTACACCGGAGACTAATTCCTTGTGTGTTCTGATTCTGATTCTTGAAAAAGATGTTACAGAACAAGATGTGCAACAATTTACTTGAGGAAAATATGATAAAAATAAAAATTTGTCACCAGATATAAAGAGAAAACAGAATGAGATTTTGAAAATTAAAAAAGAAATAATAATGATAATCCCAGAGAGCAACTGAAATAATTTTTCTTTGTTGGATTCACAAATGAGACTGTTTAAAGTGGTAAAGTAATTTGTAATAAGAATGAACAATCATCTCAATGGATTACATGGAAAGACTGTCCTATATAGAAGGAAGAAGGATTATTAAATCAGTTAATTTTATCAGGCATAAACTGGAGTATGTTGTTACCTTGGGTGGTTCCTTTTGGATTTACTGATACCTTAATTATATAAATGTTTGCTTACATTTGACATGAAGTAAAAATCTTTTTCCCATTTCTTTTATGTAGTCCTTTTTGTAATAGTTTTATTAAGATATTTAGAAAGAACAATAAAAGATCATATGAAATCAAAGAAAAAACCTGCACATTTTTGAAATGTGGATGTGCTGATGGGTTTGATTGGATACATGAAATGTATATCTGAACAGAATAAGTCGATATTTGGAAGGTTGTATATTGGAGCTTCCTTTTTGGAGGAATGGTCTTTGTCACGTTAAATTGGAGTATTCTTTTAGTCTGTTTATATTATGATATTGGGACCACTTTATGGCTTTTTAATAGTATTTTTTTATACTT
>JANHFO010001934.1:112277-124155 GCA_032468095.1 Pareas carinatus | reverse complement strand
ATCAGGGAGGCGAAGAGTAACTACTTTGCCTACCTGATTGCGTCAGCAGATAACCATCCAGCCGCCCCTTTTCAGGGTGACCTGCTCCCTCTTACAGGTGGGAGCATGGGAGGATACCTTGGAGTGTCCTGCTGAGGATTTCAGCTGTTATCTGCATGATAAAATCAATCAGATCCAGAGGGGCTTGAGCTCTGACTGGCATGATTCGGGGGTGGGGAGACGGCACTCATCTTGAGCCTGTTACCTGGGGTGAGTTCAGGCCTGTGACTCCTGAGGACATGGACAAGTTGCTAAGGCGACTGAAGGCTACCACTTGTTTACTGGACCCGTGCCCCTCCTGGCTGGTTCTGGCCTCCTGGGAGGTGACACAAGACTGGCTCCAGGGTGTAGTAGAGGCTTCTTTGAGTGAGGGATTTGTGCTTGCTGCCTTGAAAGAGGCGGTGGTGCGTCCTCTGCTCAAGAAGCCTTCCCTGGACCCGGCTGCTTTAATAAACTATCGTCCGGTCTCCAACCTTCCCTTTTTGGTGAAGGTTGTTGAGAGCATGGTGGCCTGTCCATTTCTGCAGCACCTGGAGGAAAATGTCTATTTAGACCCACTCCAGTCCAGCTTCCGACGTGGTTACAGTACTGAAACGACATTGGTCGCATTGTTGGATGATCTCTGGAGGACCCGGGATAGGGGATGTTCCTCTATCCTGGTCCTGTTAGATCTCTCAATGGCTTTTGATACCATCGACCATGGTATCGTGCTGGATATCTGGTTGGAGGGATTAGGAGTGGGAGGCACCATTTTGCAGTGGTTCTCTTCCTACCTCTCTGACCGGTTGCAGATGGTGTTGACAGGAGGTCAGAGGTCGACCACGAGGCACCTGTTGTGTGGGGTGCCACAAGGGTCAGTCCTCCTGTTCAACATCTATGTAAAGCCGCTGGGCGAGATCATCCGTGGCTTTAGGGTGGAGTACCATCTGTACGCTGATGACACACAGCTGTACATCTCCACCCCAGGCCACCCCAATGATGTTGTGGAAGTAATGTCCCAGTGCTTGGAAGCTGTGCGGGTCTGGATGGGGCTCAGACTCAATCCCACCAAGACCGAGTGGCTGTGGCTTCCAGCACCCTGATATAGCCAGCTGACTCCATCTCTGGCTATCGGGGTCGAGTCACTGGCCCCCGTAAAGAGGGTGTACAACTTGGGCGTCCTCCTTGATGCACAGCTGTCATTAGAAGATCATTTGACGGCCATGGCCAGGTTTTTTTTTATCAGGTTCGCCTGGTACGCCAGTTGTGTCCCTTTTTGGATTGGGATGCGCTTCACACAGGCACTCATTGTCTCCCGGCTGGATTATTGCAACGTTCTCTACATGGGGCTCCCCTTGAACCGCATCTGGAAGCTGCAGTTAGTCCAGAATGCGGCCGCATGGGGTATCATGTGGGTTCGGGGAGATTTCCATGTGACCCCCCTCCTGCCCGAGCTGCACTGGCTCCCTGTGCCCTTCCAGGTGCACTTCAAGGTGCTAATTACATTCTTCAAATCATTCCATGGCATAGGGTACGGGTATCTGTAGGAGCGCCTGCTGCCGACTATTGCTTCCCACAGGCCGGTGCGCTCCCACAGGATGGGTCTCGTCTGGGTGCCATCAGCCAGACAATGTCGGCTGGCGGCCCCCAGGGATAGAACCTTATCTGTGGCTGCGCCAACCCTATGGAACAAGCTCCATCCAGAGATTCACTTGATGGCCTGACTCCCAGGGCTTTTAGTTGGGTCAGTTCCTCAGGGAGGGGGGATAGTTTGAGAGTCTTAGAGGGCCACCAGGATTTTAAATTTTAGAGTTCTTAAGAATTTGCAGCCCAAATAGATTTAATTTAATTTTAAACTGTTTTAATACGATATTGTGTGGTTTTAATTGGCTGTACACCGCCCTGGGTCCTTTGGGAGGAGGGCGGTATATAAATTGAAATAATAAAATAAATAAAATACATCAATATCATGGGTTATCACTTATAAGCAGGAAATAAGGGTTAGGTCACATTGTCCAAGTATATTTAAGCTAGAAAATCTCACTCATATATTTGGGCATTTCAACTGGCTGGGATATTTCTCTTGTTTAAGTGTGTATAAGGTCTTGGTATCATCCTAACTGAGTTGAAAGGTGGGTATCTTTCTAATGATACAGATAAAGAACTCTACAAAATTGGTATTTGCAGTTCAGGTCAGAGCTTGTACTGACATCAGAATGAGATTCTTTTTAATTGCAAATAATTTCAAAAAAGAACCTTTTGTTTCAACCTTTGCATATAAAAAGGGAGAGCTGGAAAAATATGCTCACTGTCTTCTATTAATGCCATCTGTCCTTTGCCCCAAGCCTTGACTTATATGCTCTTTCTAATTTGATGACAACATTTAAAATATTGACATTCTGGTTGTAGTTTGATGAATGAAAAGTATATCAGTTGATTTATATTAGTTTTCTGCAGTGACTGTATTGCATTATAATTATAATTAGGGGTACATTCCCAATGCCCAGGCTATATGGGAATGACAGTATCTATAATGCAATGTACGCAAATAGAAAAAATTGAAAAGGCTAAATTGATTTCCGTACACAATTTTTTTGAAATTAGGAAATTTTGAGTCCATATAAGTATTCCTTATTCCTACTTCAACTGTATTCAGGAAACACTTCCTGGGGTGATTAAAGAAGGAAAAGGTAAGATACCTGAAACTTTTTTTAATCAATCAGCTTATTTTATTAATTATTAATTATTTTATTGCAAGGCTTAAGCAAAACAACTCACCAGATAATAGAACTCCAACATATAGTTGATTATCTAAATGTAGCTATAGGGCTGAAAACTAAAAATCAAATTTGGGTGTTCAGTAGGATGATTTTACCATTGTGTTATCCAGAAGTACTTCCATCACCTCCATGACACCCTGCAATTATTGTGTACTAGATTCCCAGACAGAGAAATCTATTAATTAATTAATTAATTAATTAATTAATTTTGAGGGCCAGTGATTGCACAAGAACTTAGCCAAAAGGTGACGAAATGAGACATTTTCCTGTATTTCAGCTGTAGGGCTACTGAAGTCATGCAAGATGTTGGGTGCATTTTTTCAATTATATTTTAATGAGGGGGATTCTTAGGGTTTCGGGAAATATTTAACATGTACTAAGCTTTTCCAAAGGCTTATTTTTTATTTTTCCACTGGAAATTGGCAGGAAATCATATTACCAATATTTAGTGATTTACCTTGAAAGGATGATAAAAATGTTTTGGTGCTTCACCTGTGACAAATCTGAGACCCATTAATTTCAGCACATTTTTTTCTGATAAGGTTCTCATTGTTGAAAAACAGGACATCTAGTTTCTCTGTGTAATATGTTGCATACATAGTGTGTGTGGTCTGCAAAATTTATTTATTTATGCTCTACCACATTGTGACTGTCAATTAAATCACACCAAAATTAATTAGACTGGATGTCAGAGGATTGTTTCAAGATCAACAACCCATTCACACTGAGGTTCAGACAAAAACAGGTTAAGATGGTTCAACAAGATACACATTAAAAGGAGCAAGGCTTCCACTGCCTACACACAGCTACTATCTTGACATTTTTAATCCACCCTTTGCCAGTAATAAATACTCTTTGACATAAAATAAATAATATCTGTCATAGACTGTGAAAGCTTGGCTAAGTCAACATTGATATTATGCTGAAAATGTGAATGACTTATTTGCTCATTATAAACCAATAGCACCTTTCTTTGCTATAAAGTTCTTTCCACAGCTTTATTGAATAGGCAGTTAGCTTCTTACTCTTTTCAAACATATTGGAAACAGACATTTGATTTTATTTCTGGGTTCCGCAAAGAATGAATGTTTGTTTTCATACTGTTTAATGCACCACACTAGAAACTAGGAGACAGTTCTAGTTCTGCCTTAGACATGAAAGCTGGCTGTGTGATTTGGATCACTTACTCTCTCTTAGCCAAACCCATCTTTCAGATTTGTAGTTGTGGGGAAAATAGGAGGGGGAAGGAATATTAGGCATGTTAACCACTTTGAACTACTTGTAAAAAATAATAGAATTGGAATAAAAAAAATAAAAATTGTATAATAAAATCCAAACATAAATAAATTTTAAGTGGCACCTTTTTTTAAAAAAACACACACTTTATTTCACTTTGTTGCATTTTGTTTTATTCATTTCTTCTAAGCCTAAATTTAAAGGGAGTGAAATAAATGGGCCTGAAGCTGACTTTGTCATTGAAAAAGTAGGTTTTTTTCTAGCATTGCGCTATGAATGATTTATGTAAACTAAATATTTTATTTTCTATCTCCAAAGCCCAAACAAACAAATACAACCAAATAATGAAAGAATTAAATAAACTAAAGGAATGTTTGCTATTTCTTGAATGCCAGACACAAAACATTATGTTTTTGAAAATTAAACAAGATATTTATGTATTTGAGAGATTCAAGGAGGAAGTTTCTTTCTTTCTTGGATAGTCAAGATTTTCATATGATCACAACAATATAACTCTGAATGAAACTAAATATTTGTTCAATTTTTTTTAAAGTTCTAAAGCCTTGTAGGTGGAACTGGAATTAGAATATATATTCTCTCAGAATTACAAGCAGTCCTTGATTTACGACCATTTGTTTAATCTCTGTTCAGGTTTACAATGGCCCTAAACAATGTAATTTATGACTGATCTTTGCATTTATGACTGTTGTGGAATTACTATGATTATATGATCAAAATTAGGTGCTTGGCAATCAGCATGTACTTATGATGATTGCAAGGTGCCAGGGACCATGTGATTGCATTTTCAATCCTTTTAGCCACTTCAGATAAGCAAATGGTGAAAACTGGATGTGCTTAATAGCTGTGGCAAAAAGGTTATAAAATGGGGTGTGGTAACAAAGGTTTCAGTCTCAATTATTGCCTTAGGTCAAGGACTACCTGTAAGCTTCCTGGAAGTAAGCCTACAATCTTTGATAGAACTCACTTCTAATAACTCCACTTACAAATTCAGCCAAAGTGAATACAAAAGTTGTGTGAAAACTAATTTGCCTTAAAGGGCTAATAGAGATTTTAACAGAATATTAATGCATTTAGTATTTACTACTTTGTCACAAATTTGAAACCTGTTGTCAGGAGAGGCATTAAACATAAGTTACTCATTTGCTCTGATGACTTGCAGGGAGAAGGTTGATGGGATCTCTGCTATAGCCATAATGCTGGGGTCAGCAATAATATTAGTTCCTGTTATTTATTACTTCTGATGCTGTTCAATTAATGGTGAGAGTTGGGAATCAATGTTGCTGTAGGGTCATCAACCCACTCCTATGTGCATGTTTTGAAGCCCAGGTCAGCATGTAGCTTACGAAGAGTTTGGCTATGCCACCAACATTTTACAAAATTCTGGTTACACATGAAATGTATGCAAATACAATACTTGCATCAAAACTCTTTACAAAACTGATAACTTTGCTACTCCAACATAAATGTTGTCTGAGACAAAATGGTTATATACAAAATACTGAACGTAATTACAGATTTTTATACAGATTTTTATACAGTATGAACAATTATACTTGGCCTTAGGATTGCTTTTGGATCTAGTTTTAGATTTTAGTTTTGGCACAATACAATAGGAAGTTTAACAAAAAAAAATAAAAATAAAAATGTGTAGAACTTGTTAAATATCCTACAACTGTAATTGCATTCTGCTTATATCAAAAATTTAATGGGATTTGGAATTTGCAGGATTTGGAATTTCCAGCTTGAGTAAAATTCCTTCAGAGAGATTCCAAAGGGTTTCCAATAAATCTTTAGGTACAGTTTTCATTTTGAGCAGCCTAAGACCTCTTCTTTCCAAGTAATAAATTACTACAGAAATTAGTTAATGAAAAATTCACAGTGGTTGCTGCTGAAGATCTTGGCAACATTTGAATGGGATACCAGGGACCACAACCTAAAATATTGAATTGATTTTAACCCACTTGTAGTGATTTAGATTCCACTGCAGTACCATTGAAACATGACTTTAATCTACATTAAGTGATATGAGTAAAACAAAATAATATCTCATGTACATCCAAAATTAGAGTATCCACCCTTTGTTAGCCGCATGCTGACCTGAGCTGCAAAATGGGCACTTAGAAGTTGATTTGTGTCCCTCCAAATTCATTGATCCCCAGTTCTCAACAGATTTAGTGAATAGCATCAGACATAAAATAGTACAGGTACTACAGTCCAATAACATTTGGAAAGTTACTTGTTGACTCCTATGCCATGGTTATAGCAGGGGTCACTTCAACCTCACCACTGCAATTCATCAGAACAAATGAATGAGTGATATTCTAGGCCTCCCTAGCTGCAAGGTTTCATATTGTGACAGAGTAATAAATACTAAACAGATCAAGATTCTATAAGAATCTCTGTTACCCCTTTAATGCAACTATTATTTAAACATGCTTTTATTCACTTACACTGAAATTCTAAGTGGAGCTATGAGAAGTGAGTTCCTTATAAGCTTACCTCCAGGAAGCATAGTCGAAATTCATACAAATACTTGAATGAAAATTCCTCTACTACTGGTGAGTTGCTACTCCCTCATAATTTTTTCTGCTGCAGACAGAATATATACAAAACACTGAAAATAATTTGATTAATAATTGAACAATATTAATTTTTTAAATATATATATACATGCTAATTGTTTCTAGAAATTGAATATGAGCTCTAAGCAACCTTTTAGCACTTGGAATAATTTTTTAAAGTCCGTTTTGTTTTCTAACTTGGAATTTTGCTGTTGCTTTTTTAGGACAATATTACAGGAATCAATGTAATTTCAGGTATGGAATAGTAAAGAAACATTACTCACTGTCCAGGTTTAGCTGAGCAGAGTAAGTTACTGGTTCAAATCCTCTTTTTTCAATTCTCCCACTATGTTTTTTTTTTAAAAAAATACTTCTCTCTTTGTAGTTTTTTGTCCCTGGACTAACTAAGTTCGGCTGGTGCAATACTGAATTTCTAAAGAACCGAAAGTATTTAAAGCTCCTCTTAGCTCCAGCCCTGCACATCCATCTACCTGTTGAGGTTCTTAAAGGAATATCAGCCTCCCAAATAGAGGTATTGTGCATATAATTGTGGAAGCACATGAATGTAGAAAATATTATCTGTAGTCTTCACAATGTTATTGCTTTTCAATGGTTTCATTTTAGCAATAACAAATATTAGCAAACATTGGAAAAAAGAAATTACAGCTTTTCTGGATAATATTTGCCAATTTCATAGCAGAAATGTGTATACCAGAATATAGAATCAAACCACATGACCTCCACAATTTTTGATATCTTTATTGTAGTTATATATCAAATGTATATGACTGCCCATATCACAAAAGGTAATGCTGGACAACGTAGAGCAATTAATAGAACAAACATATAAAAAAAGTCATTATTAAAAATGTAAAAAATCACAAGGCAAGAAGAAAGAATACATGTTAAGTTCCAGCCAAATTGATATCCTGAGAAATTATGACACGGAGCTAAGGAATACAAATGACTTAGAGTCATCAAGGGGGAATAGACACAGAAATTCTAGATTTTAGAGAAGGGCTCTGTGGAATGTGGACAGTAAGTGAGACATAGGTGAGAATCTGTCAAAAAGTTCATGTTTTATTGCACAGATCATTCACATTTTAACTCTAGTAACTGACAGCAGCAAAACAACTGTTGCTGTCAGATTTAACTTTCCCCCAGCTGCGCTTTAGCCAATCAGGGAATATCTTCCAATTTTCCGTCACTACGCTCTAGCCCCCATCTTTGGGGTGGAGCTTCACTCAGCTATTCGACTCAGATTCCAACATCCCTTTCCCGTAGATGGTTTCGACTAATTGCAGACAAAATCACTGAGGTAGGTGGGTGTCAGTAT
The DNA here is from genome assembly GCA_032468095.1 of Pareas carinatus. Lineage (NCBI taxonomy): Eukaryota > Metazoa > Chordata > Lepidosauria > Squamata > Pareidae > Pareas > Pareas carinatus. Next base: position 116,203 of record JANHFO010001934.1, on the reverse strand, counting down.
GCTCTACTGGGCCTGCATGATTCATTTCCAGTCGGGCGGTTGGCTGGTGAGGTTGTGCCCGTCTGAGCCTCCAGAGCTGCCCTGGGTAGATCCAGTGAGACTCCGGGCATGGCCTCCACCAATGTCAGACCAGGTAGAATACCGCTGGATCTACCGGACAACCACTTCCCTGGTAAGTCGTCGCCGTTGCTTTCCAAGGTGCAGTCGAACATTATTTATTTAATCAAATTTATTTAATCAAATGACGTTATAGCTCCACTGTTCAGCTAGATAATTAACCCCAGTTAGCTCAAGACAGAAAACCCCAAACCATTCTAGTCCAAGCAGGGTTGGTAGTTGCCCCCCCCCACAACAATCACCTCAGGTTTCTCTTGTATTCCTTGTAAACTACTGGGGCCAACTACTGCCCAGTACAGGGATTCTATTCCCTTGATAGTCTTTCAGTTGCAGCTGTTGTGGCGTGACCTGGTCTTTGGTGAAGTTGGGGTTGATCTATTTTATCCGGGACCATGAAATCATGGTATCCCAAGTCCACTTCCATCTTGCATCTTTTGTTGAAAATGGTGACTTCTGCTTGGATCTTGTCAGCGGTGTTTGCTTTAATTGCGCTGGTGTGAATTTTAAAAGTCTCTGCGGTGCTCCGAGTTAACCGGGGTTTTCCAGGCAGTTGTCTGTCTTTAGCTGGCTTCTGAGAGGTTTGTTTCGGATTGTCAAAGTTTTGGCTTGTTGTGATCGGGAAAGGAGCTCTGCAGATTCTTGCCAGATGTCCCCTTTTCCAACAGCATCGACAAACTATCTCCTTGAATCGACAAGTAGCCCTAGAGTGGTTCCCTCCACAGCTCCCATAAGCACGGTTGAGCTCGCCTTGTTTTTTGGGTACCTGGAAGACTCCGTATTCTTCTTCTTGGTTGCTGTTGTCTTCATCAGATTGTAGAAATTCGGCTTGGTGTACTGAAATTCCTGAAGCCCCCGACTTTGCTGAAGCCAGTGCCTCTGCAATGTGCTGTAGGGAGTCAGCGGAAGCAGTTGAAGACTCTGTGGCAATGGCTTCTTCAACTGCCACCTGATATGTTACATTTTTGTTGGCTAAAAGTCGCCTCTGCAGTTTCATATCACAAACCCCGAAAATTATCTGTTCTAGTAAAGCTTCATATAGTTTCTCAAACTGACAGTGTGCTGATGCTTTTTGCAGTGCTGCTAAAAACCGGTTGAAGCTTTCACTGGATTTCTATATCCTGTGACAAAATTTATTGCACTGCACGTATTTGGATGGCACAGGTGCATAGCGACCTTGGAATTTTTCCATTAATGTCCTCACAGGCATCTCTTGCAACGTGCCTGGCTTAGCGAGGCTCCTGGCAGTCTCAAAACCCTCATGGCCGCAGTTGCTCAAAATCAGACCTTTCCTCTGTTTTCCGGAGATTTCAGACAAATCCAGAGCATCTATAAAAAATTTGAAGCCGAACATGAACGGGTCCCACTGCTCTTTGTTAGGATCGAACGGCATGAGCGTCTGATTGGAAGACATCCTGTCTTTCTTTGCTGCCAGTTTGTCTTATTCTCTGGGCTGCAGTACTTTATGCTTCTGGTCATCTCATGAGTCTGAGTTTCTAGTGTCCACTTAATGCCACCTTCATCGCCAGGTGTGGAACGTGGACAGTGAGACAGGCGAGAATTTGTCAAAAAGTTCAAGGTTTATTGCACAGATCATTCACGTTTTAATTCTAGCAAATGACAACATCAAAACAACCGTTGCTATCAGAGTTAACTTTTCCCCAGTTGTGCTTTAGCCAATCAGGGAATATCTTCTGATTTTCCGCCACTTCACTCTAGTCCCCACCTTTGGGGTGGAGCTTCACTCGGTCAGCTTCAATTGCTAGCCAACTCAGATTCCAGCAGGCTCTTCAAGTGTAATTTCCAAATCTCATAGCTGAGGCCTAGCAAGACTACAGCAGTCCAGTATCAAATCATGATTAGTCAGTTGTAATTTGGCTCCCAACTAGTTAACTCCTAGGATTTCTTATACAGTGCTAACAATGGTGTTTGGCTTTTGGATTGTTTTTTGAGCACATTTTGAGCACTTTGTCTTTCAAAGCAAGACAGGGTCAAGATGCCTAAAATCACCTGAATGAATGCATGGACATAACAATGAAGACTGAAATGGGAAAGTGCCATCTCAAAGAACAAAGGCTTATACCTTACAATGAGACTTCAGTACCAAAACAAATATTCCATCAATAAATTTGGAATAATGTTCTTGATCATTTTGCCAGATAATTGCTTTCTTTTTTAATTAGAAATATATAAATGTAAGGATTTTGTTATTGCAAATAAAATATTAAATTAAAAAACACACATTTTTTAAACATTGATGTTCATTTCCCCCCCTGAATCTTTCACATTAAATCTATTATTCTCTGAATCTTGTTTTGGGAAAGAGGAATATAATTATTATCTCACACATATCTGTCCATATATACACTACTTAAGTTCATTGGTGGAGGGCTATTTTGAATTTTCAGAGAATTGGATACTGAACCACAAAGTCACATCATATTATAAAAATGGCTGAAATGTTAATATCCTATAAAACAGTGGCCTCCAACCTTTTGGGCACAAGGGGCTGGTTGCATGGAGAAAGGTTTTTCTGTGGACCGGAGAGGACATGGTTTTGCATGCTACCTGCATTCCACCAATGGGGCTTGGCTTGTTTGCACAGACCGGTTGCTGGAATGCTGCCGACCAGTACTGCTATATAGCAGGGACCCCTGCTATAAAAGCACAACCATCAATCATACAATAATTGTTGCCACAAAAACAAAGCTAGAAAAATGTCCAGTGGTTTTTAACCAGGAGTGTTCACAGGGGGTGACTTTAAAAAAAATCAATATGACCGCTACAACCATGAAATTGAAGTTGTGTCCCTTTTTTTATATGTGTCGTGACTCATGCAAGAAAAGGGGGCAGGGCTTCAGTTGTCTGGTTGGCCATCATCTTTAACTTTTTTTAAAAAATCTCCTTCCTATAGACATCTTTGTTTCTAAAGCTGTTTTTCAGGTTGGGAAATGAAATATTGGACAAATGATGGTTTAATATAACATATTGCAACTAAAAAGATTTATAAAGTATTATAATATATTAGTAAGAGTTCTCTGTCTAGGGTGGCTGAGACATGGACTTCAGACTCTTCTGTCATTTGGCTTTACAAGAAAGAAAAAGAACTGGATGGACAAGAATTTTTCTGAAACAGAAACTCCTGAATTGTTTCTTATCACAAGAAGGAACAAGAGGAAGATAGTTTCGATTTACCATAACTCACAAATGTACTTTAAGCTTACAAAAATATTATAATAACAATATATTAGGTGTACTGTTTGACTTTAAGATGTACTTTCCAGAATTACATCATGAAACAGCTGAAAGATTGTCATCATACAGTCACACTGAAATAAGAAATATATTAGTTTTAAATACTCTTTAAGTATTCAGCTGATCTATGCAGGCATGCATTTGCTTTTTCTAATTCTCAAAACTATAAAGTAAGGAAAGGCAAGCAAAATCCAAATTATGATTATTATTCTATTTAATAGCTTATGTGCACAAATTATTTCTTTCGTGAAAAGGACTACTGCAGTTAAAAGAATATTAAGTTTTAATTCCAAACCAGTATTTATTATGTATTAACAGCATCCTGGCTTTTTATCTTAATGGTCACTCTGTCAAGTGCCTGACAATGGGATTTTTCTCTCTCTTTTTCTATAACTTTGAGAACTTGAGTTTTTAACTTAGATAACTTTTAGAGAAGGAGTAGCACATTACCATTTTGCCCTGCTATTATTGATACTTATAGGTCACTAGCTTTTTGTACCCATGCTCCGCTACGGGGTTCCTTCCTGCCTTCCTTCCTTCCTTCCTTCCGTCCTTCC
>JANHFO010001934.1:53101-63899 GCA_032468095.1 Pareas carinatus | reverse complement strand
AAATAAATAAAATAAATAAAATAAATAAAATAAATAAAATAAATAAAATAAATAAAATAAATAAAATAAATAAATAAGCAAGCAAGCAATAAATGTAACAGAGGTAATTTTTACTTGCTTATTTGCCATACAGTTTAACTTGAATACTTATGTTGTATCTTTCCTTGAAGTTATCCCTGAATGAACATTTAAATCAATGTTTCTATGGTTCAGTGTGGTCTAGTGGTTAAGACACTATGCTTGAAAATGGGAGACTGCAAATTCAAGTCCTGCCTTAGCCATGAAAATCAGCTGGGTGACTTTGGACCATCCATGCTCTCCAAAACCAACCTACTTCATAGGGTTATTGTTGTGGGGAAAAAGAGAAAGTTGAAAGCTCATATGAATAATTAAGATTTATTCCTCCAATAATGTTTTCTAATAATGAGCTAAGAACATGTTTCGTAGATCTGTCTTATTTGTGACCCACTCAAATGAACATAGCCAATAGCAAGTTAATATCACTCTTACTTTTGTTGTGTGTTAAAAAAATTAAGAAGTTGGTAATCCAAAGACTATATTCAGCTCATTCCACTGTAAATTTCAGAAGCCTGTTCTGCCCTCAGCTATTATTCTGCTATACTTCACAGTAGCTTGAGTCAATATTATGAAGTCAGCACATCTCAATTACATTGTTGTGATTTGTATGTAATTGTACAATATCTGATAGATTGAAATATTTCATTTTGCTAAAATTTGTTATACAACAAGGCAAATACCAAATTCATCCTACATTTTTTATTGTGGGTTGGGGCTTACGTAGGATAGGACTTTATGTAATCCACATAAAGTCCCATGCAGTTCTTCAGAACACCTTTTGCACTGAATTTTGATGGCATGGCATCTTGATATTTTGGAGCACAAAATACATATATATTCTAAAAGATGCAAACAGTTAAAACATAATTTGCAAAATATTCAGAAAAAATGGTAAATTCTATGCAAATCTGCCCACTTGCATCATTTCCTTCTCACTATAATACCTATTGAATAAAGCTTTGCCTCTCTTTGAAACAAAATGAGTGCTAAAGACAGACTTTTGAATGCATGTACATTACTTAATTGCATTTCAGTTTCATGCTTGCTGAACCATCTCAGAACAAGACAGAATTCCAACATGTATGCACAAGTCTTTTGACCCTATATGCACAAAAGACAAGTCTCTAATAATCACCAATTACAGCTGCACAGTTCCAACCATCTTAATATCTAATTAAAATAATTCACAGTTCCTTTTGTTTCACTATATTCAACTAATCAATTCTAAATTTCCAACCCTTGTGTCATGTTAAAAATAAATTCCGACAAATATCTTATAATTACAGCTGAGTTAAAGAAGCTTTTGTTTCTTATTGCTGATACAATGAATAACTATTTTCTAATAAAAAGCATTTCCACTCAAGTTCCATCTTTCAGTGTTTTTAAACTAATGCCTGTTCTTCTTAATACAGAAGCAGATTCCTATTGTTTTGTAATTTTGTACAGAAAGCACACGGAATTCTTAGTTATTCCACACATGTAGTTGTAGAGACTGGATCTGCTTAATGCAGTAAGAACTGCTCTCTTGAGTCTATCAGCAATTTTTCGTAAAGAAAAGTCTGTACTGGTTATGACTTTCTTTCATAAGGAGATATTAGCCTTTCCACAATCATTTAGTAGCAACTCAAAGATACAAATAAGAATAAAACCAAGAAAGAATAAATAAATACAGTAAGGCACCTTATCCTTTTAAGCAAACATGGTTTAGTTAGAGTTTAACTCACCTTCGCTAGGAAATGAAAACAAGTCCACGTACTCTGCTATGTTTTAACACATCAAACAGGCTACACCACCTCCTCTGTTCTGTTCTTGACCTCCCACTGACTTACCTAGACAGGTAAATTCCTCCTGTCTTTCTTCTCTCTCCACCCTGAAGCTGGCTCCTCCCCTAAGCTCTTCATTCCAGCTGTTTCCTAAATAAAGGGGAGGCGCCAATTACAGAGTTCTTGGCTAGCCACAAACTTTTTTTTCTTCTATTTTAAACAGTAGCACCCAGAAATGAAGCAAAACAGATGAGCATTTTTTTTAAAAAAAACTGAATGTTATTAAGGTTAAATGCTTTTGTGGTTAAAATGTTACTTAGGACTGATTTCGCTAGGAAATGCAGGAAATAAGTGATTTTTTTTTTAAAAAAATTGGGAGCAAGAGTAGAACAAAAAAGAAAGCATGCAAGGTTGAAACTATATAGTCATGATAAAATCCACTAAAGTCAATGTATATTATATCAATCATAAATTAACTTCCCTTGACATTAGTAGATCTACTCTAGGAATAATTGTATATGATTCTAATCTTATTTACCTGGAATAAGAAGATGGAAAAAATATTTGAATTCATTATCTATAGCTTCTCAGAAAAAAATATTTGAATCTGATCAATAAATAATGAATAATAAAGACAGAGAGATAGTGTTTTATTCTTTACTGATTACAAGTTATTTATTAAGGATTTTGCCTCCTATTTCAGAAATAGATAATCTCCATGTTTTGGACATATTGAATGGAGTGGACTCAAAATGAAAATCAAAAAGCAAGTGGCAGCTGTGGCCAGGTGGGCTTTTGCATAGGTTCATTCTGTGTGCCAGTTGTATTCTTTCTTTGATTGGGAGGCCCTTCAGTTTATTACACCATTGTCATCACTCAATTTAATTACTGAAATCTTCTCTACATGGGATTTCCCTGGAAGTATATCAAGAAGCTACAGCTAGTTCAAAATATAGCAGTATGAGAAGTAACAGGCATCTTTGGGTAACAGATGCTTTTTGATGTGTTCATGTATCACCACTGTTACATGGTATGCATTGGTTGCCAGTCAGTTTCCAAGTGCAATTCAAAGTACAAATTATTACCTATAAAACTCTGCATGGCATAGGGCCTGGATAACTGAGAGACCATTTGTTCCCAGTTGTTTCTACCCTCCCTGTACATTCCAGCAGAATGGGTGAGCACCAGGGCCCTTTTATTAAATGCTGCTATTTTGTGGGACTGGAGAAATTTGCTTTCTCTGTCACAGCTCCACCCTCTGGAACATCATTGATCCAGAGAGGACTGCATGCTCTCTCCTAGGGTTCTGGGAAGTTCTTAAAACTATTAAGATAGCTGCCAGATTTATTGGTTTGCTACTCTGTGGATACACAAAGACTTTTAAAGTGTTATTTTAATTTTTTTCCTGATAACACAGATGTTTGCTTATATGAAACTATGACTGGTTTAGAAGAAGGAATTGTTGTATATGTTATTCCCTAAATGATAGCTTGGTGCCATATAAATATGGTTGGTTAACAGTAATTTATGAATTCTATCTTTGCTCTACTGTAGCAGGCTTTAATCCTAGAGCACAAAGTTAATCTTTTGTATAAATCCAGCAGACCATGATATGGACATAAGGGACACTTGCATGTGCACACATATATATCATCTTTGCTATGCATAATTTACTAATAATGAAATTCAAAAGGAAGCATGCCAAGTAAATATTCACAGGATTATAGATAGCTTTAGCTTGTATTGTAGACTTTAAGGGTATCCAGTGCTATTCCAAAAGTGTTTTTTCAAAGGCAACTGGACTTACTTGGTTTTTTAAAAACATTTCATTTCTCATCCAAAAAGCTTCTTTGAGGCTGAACAATAATAATTTTAGTAAATGATGATATTCTTTCTTCTGCGTTTGTTTATTTCAATTTACAGAGGGTAAATAGTATGCTGCTCAGAATTAGTACTTTGGCAAGGAACTTAAAGAATAAATGTGAATGAACCTTTTCTCAATCAAATCTATCTAAAATTGAGTAAATGATAACCTAAATACACGGGGCCACCATCTGCGAATTGGACAGCCATATACACTTGTTTAATAAATAAATAAATAAATAGAAATATGAAGCAACAGAAATTTGAAAAAGCTCAATAATGATCTATTGGGCACATTCAATTATCATGAATTTTGCCTAAAAATAAAATATGTGCTGATGATGTAAAAGATAGAACTACTTTACAAAGTTGATTACATATCCGTTTCCTGCCCATTTTTCCAAATGTAAAAATTTATATCTCTTTCTTAAGATGTATCATAAGCATTAGCAGGCACCACCTACATTTGGCATGCTGTTCTTCTGCATAGTTTGCTAGTGATATCTTCAAAGGAGAAACCTATAGCGTTGATTCCAGTATGTTCCTGCTTATTAAGCTGTTATTTCTAGGATGTGGTTTGCAATATACGTGAATTCATCACAGATTCACTATTCCGGGTGATTAATGAACCATGCCTTAAAGATTAGGGGTTGGCAGAAGTTCACTAAAACATTCACAAATGCGCTCAATTACTAACTCAATCCCAAAATTAATCATATGTAGATATTCAACTTCAAAAAACAGGAAGTACAAACCATAGTGTCATGTCGGGAGAAGGGCGGTATATAAATTTAAACAAATAAATAAATAAATAAAAAATCCTTCTAGCTGGCATCTAATAGTTTTCATTAACATTATGTAGTGAATTTCAATGTTGCCTGAACAACATAGTTTTTAAATAAGAACTGTTACGAAACTGTTATATTATGTTCTATTTTATTGAATTTATAAAATTAATAAAGATTGCAATTTTATGAAGTTGTACTACTAGATGTACTACTATGATGTTCTGCTACTTGTTATATTCTACTAGGATTCCAATAGACTTATTCCAATATGCAATATTATAAAGCAAAGATAAGCTGTCTGCACTGTTATCTGGAGAAGTGAACGTTCTATATACTTCAGTTCAGTATGATTTCTCAGTTTTATTCCATATAAGGGCCTACATGACTCTCAAAATAAAATTGAATGGGATTGCAATGAAACTTTGAGTATTATATTTGAGAAGTTAAGCTGGCCATGGGTTTTTTGGGGGGATTTATCTTCCTTATTCAGTCTAGTCCTTCCACTTTCATATATAAAATGCAACTTACCAATAATTTGTCTGATACAAGTCTCACTTAAATAAATGGGAACAGATCAAAATTACGCTTGTGTATTGTGAATCTGTGAGACAACTGCAAAGGGTAATATGCCATTAGTTAACAGGAATGTTTAGCAAACATTTCAGCTTTAACATATAGAAATTGGTTTTAGAAATTGAAAATTATATCATTTATATCATCTTGTCCTTTCCAATTCACTTGAGTAATATTGTCTTGGCACATAGATGTCATTACTGCACATGTTTAGCATTCCATTTTCTTAATTATTAACTAAAAATTGCCTTGATTGGTGGGGGAAGGGGAAGCTGACATTTTTTGGCATCAAACCAATACATTACTGAAGTCAATAGGTTACCAAGCATGAATAAATAACATTCACATATTTGAATCGATGCACCTTTCTCCTGGACAAGGTACCTTTGTCATTAACCATTTTTCCTGTTCTATCAGAAAGTCATACCTTCTCCAAACTTATGCAACTTACATAGCTTATGTCATTTTGTAATTCAAACAATGTATATAGGTCAGAGTCCTGTTTGGTAAAACGGTGCACATTGATAATGCTAAAATACAACTTAAACAGTCCATGCCAAGTCATTGCATTGCTTTTGTTACACTGTTTGCTGCTTTGAAAGGACAACGTTTGGACATCAGATTAGAATTGTGATTAAAATGTACAACCATTTTGTAAGTGTATCCATGAAAGTGTATGCTGCAAAGAGATACAAGACTTTATTTATATAGTATGCAGCAAACCAAACATGAGGCCTGCAGTATTTAAGACACAACAATATTGAGAAATGTATGACTTCTGTTTATCTCAAATATCTACTGTGGTGGTTAAAACTTTATGAATGAACCCTTTGGAATTTTCAGCATTTCTGATTAAAAATAGAGAACGTCTGTTCTCCATACATGTGCTGAAAGAAGATACAGGTAGTTCTTGTTTAGTGACCACAATTGGGACTGGCAGCTTAATGCTAAGTGATGTGGTTGCTAAGTGGAAAATTACATGACTGTAACTGTACTTACAATTTTACTTCAGTTTCCACTTTTCCTCCTTCTCTGCTCTTTGGGATAATTAGCAGGAAAGAAATTAATGTTTATATTTACCTTCACTGGAGAGGAAGGGATTACAGTAAAATAAGCAGACGCACAATGGAACATAACACATAGAAAGGAATGCATTAGCACTAGCTGTTTACCTAGCATATTCTTGGCTCTCATATTCCTGGATTATTTTCTTCAATAAAGAAAATAAATCAAATACCAAGTAAAATACTTTGGCTCATTTGTTTGAGTCCTCTTTATCTAATTTTTGGTGTTGTGGGGAGAATAGATCATATTTTAGTATGACCTACTGTATTATTTTTAATGAATAAATACTGAAAATTCAAAAGAATTCACAAGCTTTTAAGCATTACTGCATAGCTACCCAAACATCTGTGTAGCATGACCCCTTTGTAGTCTAATGGATAATATGGATAATAATGTTTCTAATGTCAGCTAAATGAAAGTTGCATTACATGTAGAACTCTTTATCAAACATTCTCTGCAGAGATAAATCTCTCTATATATTTTTCAAAAATGATTCATTCATTCATTTATAGACTCTCTGACTGATGACTATCTGACTCATCATGATATCTCTTACACCAGTAACACTAGAAAGATGAAACTGACTACACACCTTGGTGTTGCCATCTAGACGCTCACTAAGAAATAGTTTTTCTGAATATTAATTTTTAACAGTTATTTAACATTTTTTGAAAAAGACCCACTGTGCAGCACTTACACGGACAATGGAATGACTCCGCATGCGCTTACTTCCTTCATGCACTCCACAAGATGGTAGAGTTTGCCGGCAGCACGGCAGCCTGGCAAACACCTGGCCACAATACTTTTATGGCTGCACGGTGTCTGTAGGCACAGGGAGAATGGTCTGCCAAAAATAAAGGTAGCGCTGTGGGGGGAGTCCATCAGATGGTCATTGTGAGCCACAGTGCTTCCCGACCTCACCCGCCAATCAGCTGAGTGCTAAATCAGCTGGACGGTGATGTTATTTGAGGTTCTCCAAAGTATTTCCCCCACCCGCAGGCCAATAAACCAGAGCGAGTCTCAGCTTTCTCCCCTCTCCTCCCCCCCAAGAGAACTACCCCTTTTCCTTATAGGAAAGTTTGCTTTCTTCCACGGCACCACTACATCGATAAAGAAGGTGGCCCACACTCCTGGGGTGGGGATATCTGTCATATCTGTTAATGTGTAAAACACACTTTGAGTCATGCGGTCTTTTTGTCCGCTCACCTCCGTCTCTCATTGTCACCTTCAGATACTTTGGGGGAGGGAGGGTACTGAGGAAAAAGTGTGGGGGTCATGGTGGAGATGGAGCCAAAGAGATGGGGGGCATGACTGTCTGCAAGCCCCTTTGTTCGGGCAGGTGCAGATTGGAGCGGGCTGCTGCTGGCACCAGCAAAATGCTAGGCAGGGAGCAGGCCACTGGTGGCAAAAGGCTAAGCTCGGGCGGTGGGGAAAGCAGGCCACTGCGGCTGCCAGAAAAAGGCTGGCCTGGTGCAGGAGTGGAGCGGACACTGCCGGCATAGGAGTCTCACCCGGCTACCCTCGCTCCCCTCGCTGCCACCGCCGCTGCCCACCCGCTTGGGAGGGGCCAAAAAGGAACATGAGTCTGGCCTCTACAGGCTGCCCAGAGCATCTATGTGCCCAAGAGATCTACCTGATGCCAGATCAGTTCCCGCAGCCTGCAGGGATGAGTGGCCAGCAACAGCGTCCCGTTTGGGTGGGGCTGAAAGGGTGTACGAGTCAGGCCTCTGTGGAATATTCAGAACAGCAGAGCAGCAGCACCCAAGAAACCCGCCTGCAGCTGGATTGGATCCCCCGGCCTGCAGGGAGAAGCCAGGGCTGCAGCACCATCAGAAGCAGTCTGCGTGCGGTGTCTTCCAGGAGAGGCCACCTGGCATGCCAGGACTCGCGATTTCTTTCGGTCCCTCCCAACTTGGGAGACACCACGCAAAGCCCACTTCTGATGGTGGCTGCAGCTCCAGCCTCTCCCAGCCTTCCTCTCTTTTAGCACTGTAAAATTCAACCATACCCTCTCTCTATCTCTCTCCCACCTCCATCTCTCCTTCCCTATCCTTCTCTTTCTTCCTCCACCTCCCCCTCTCTCTGTGTTTGTGTCTATCTGTCTTTCTGTGTGTGTGTGTGTTTGTGTTTGTGTGAAGCTGAGAGAAGCAAAGAAGGAGAAAAACAGAGAGGGGAGGGGGAGGGAGATGGAGAAGCTGGGACAGGGAGAGAGAGAGAAGGCAGAGAAAGAGAGAAAGAGGGGGAGGGAAGGGTTAAAGAAGGTGAAAGAGAGAGAGGGAGAGAGAGAGGGAGAGAGAGAGAGGAGACAGAGATAGATAAAGAGGGGGAGGGGGAGCGAGGATGAAAGAGGGATAGAGAGAAAGAAGGGGAAAGAGAGAGAGGGAAGGAGAGAGGGTGAAAGGGTGACAAAGAGGAGAAAGAGAGAGGAGGAAGGATGCAGAATTTTAAAAAAATCCATAGCAGAGCACAGGTACAAAAAGCTAGTATTATATAAAGACAGAATGTTAATTATGTCATGTACTACTGGCTATACGTTCATATCAAGATGCAGAAAGCAGGGAAGAAAGCCCAAAGTTCCAATATTAACTGAATTTGTTGTTTTCTAGTACAGTGACTTGATTTAGCAAATGGTAGTAGTGAACAACTAAACATTTTATATAAATCATAACTGTTGTGTCCGAAGGGGGGGCATTGCCAAGCGCAGGAATCCTCAGCACCCTGATTGGCAGGCTGTCACTCTGACCAGGGTATATAGGGGGCAGCCGACCAGTCGGGCGCCATTCTTGTACCGAGCATCATAACTAATAAAGATACCAACCGCAGTGTGTCTCTGCCTCGTTCCTTACCGACCCACAATCTAACATTGGTGACGAGGTGGGCCCATGGAACCACAGGCAAACAGATACCGCAGAAGAAAGTAGCTTGCACTGAACAGACCAGAGCAAAGCTGAACCAGACGCGATCAACCGAGGCAGCTCGCACCGATCGCTAAACCAGACGCGATCAAACCCAAGCAGCTCGCACTGAACAGGCTGGAGCAAACCAGCGCCAAGCAGCCAAACAGCGCCAAATTCAAATCGCTGCAAGAATGGACGCCCACATGCAGACCTTGGTTCCATTCGACCCCATCAACGATACCTGGGATGGGTTCATGGAGCGTTCCGAGTGTTTCGTGCACCACAAGAACCTCACCAAGGCATCGGACGTCAGAATAAGGACTACCTTCTTAAATCTGGCCAGAAAAATCATTTTTGACATGGCCAGAATGATCGCGGCGCCAAACCCGGTGTTTTCTCTACTGTGGAAAGATTTAAAGGCCGCGCTACGGAACGCTTCGCCCCAGCCCCGTCAAAACCTGTACAGAGGTTCATACTGTGGAACCGAATGCAACAATATAGGGAGTGCACCGCAGCATATGCAACAGCAATCCGTCACCTGGGAGTGCTCTGTTGTTTCACTGGGGGCCTGGACGAAGTGCTCCTAGACCAAATCATCTGGGGCGTCAGGGACAAGAAACTCCAAAAGAAAATCATGGGGGACAACTGGATCACACTGGACGACGCCATTGAAGAAGTCCTCATGGCAGAGTCCCAAAACATGGCATCTGCCGTCCAGGCAAGGATACCGGAAATAGAGCCGGCACCCAAAGAACGAGTTCACCATAACCACAGGAGGGACTCCAGCTACAGCAGCACCAGCAACGAGGAGGTCTACCGCACACATAAGCGGTCAGAGAAACCTGGCCACAAATGTCTCAGGTGCGGGGGCGACCACACCAGAGCAACCTGTCATTTCCGTGATCAATATTGCCACAAATGTGGAAAAAGGGGAAATGTCGGGAAGGTCTGCCAATCATCAGACTCCTCTTCCCGTTGGCGACAGACACTCCAGCGACTCAGAAACCAAGAGCAGGAGACCTTCCCGGGAATGCAGAGACCACAAAGACACCAGACGCCGGGAGAAAAAGACTCACCAGTCCATAGTCGCCAGGAACAGCAACGACACCACCACCAAAGTTAAAATAACAGTAACGCTCTGGCAAACACCCTACCAGATGAGGTGGACACAGGATCAGCGGTCATCCTGATCTCGTGGAGAGACCTACATGCGGCAAACCCAGAAATACACCAAAGGGACCTCAAACGATCATCAATGTCGCTAAAAGACTACCAGGGGAACCACATCCCCATACTCGGAAGAGCAACAGTGTCAGTCACATTCAAGAGCTTCCAGGGACACTAGGACATAACAGTCACCTGGGATGACCTATCTATGTTGTTGGGGTTGGACTGGTTTCGGAAGCTGGGCATCGGGCTGATGGGAGTCCACGGGATCAGGGAGGAGGCATTGACAACCTCATCCATGAATTCCAGGATGTTTTCAGCAACAAGCTCGGCAAGTATAAGGGGACCCCAATCACGTTCAATCTAGACCCCACCATAAGCCTCATCAGATTAAAGCCACGGCGAGTGCCCTTTGTACTCAAACCATGAGTGGACGCAGAGCTAGACAAGCTCATAGCCCAGGGATCCTAGAGCCCATCAATCATGCACGATGGGAAACACCCATAGTCACCCCCCTTAAGAGCAACGGCTCAATCCGCATCTGCGTGGATTACAAGTGCACGCTCAACAAGGCCTTGCAGCAGAGCGCCTATCCCGTTCCGGT
>JANHFO010001934.1:35329-53001 GCA_032468095.1 Pareas carinatus | reverse complement strand
TGGCTGAGATGTTGAGGCCTGCTGTTTCCTCAGGGCAGATTGGTTCCAGGAGGGGAACAAGGCCTTTCAGGCCGCCCCAGCATGTAGGCAGTTTGGAGCTGAAATAAAGCCATGCTGCTGGAGATCGTTGTTTCTTCCATCTCCGGCCCCCTGTCGCCGTCCTCCCCGATCTGCTCATTGCCTCCAACCAGGCAGGATCCAACTTTTGGCGTCACTGCCACCATCTCCGCTCTCTCTGTCCTCGCCGCCATTTTCTCCATTCCCTCGTTTTGCCTCAATCATCAACGCCTGGTTGTGGAAGCCCTTTGCTCTCCCGAACGGTGCCCATTGATGTCTTCTTTGGGGAGGGCGAAGAGTTTAGAGCAGTTTCCCCCATTCAGGGGGATCGGGCTTGGGCCCGTCCCCACATACCAGACCGTTGGAGCCTCATCTTTCCTGGCTCCAACGCTATGGAGGCTGCTTCCCGGCAGCCATTTTCCCCGGGTATTTATTCAAGTTTCTTTCATATTCACTGTTTGTAACATGATCCCAACTTGGGGTTTTTCATATCTTTATTATATATTTGTTTATATTAGTATGTTTTGGTAACCTTACGAGGCCTCAGTTTGGACATTGTATTGACATTTTAAAGAGAGTAAGAGACATTATAATATTTACAGTATCTCTGCATTCCATTATCTTGTACCTTCCATTCATGAAGTCTGTCAGTTTCTTGATCTATTGACAATCAACTTTTTGTGCAGCAGCAACTGCAGACACTGTTCAGGTAGGTGTACCGTTTTACTTCACTGTGAATCTCCTGTTTAAGAAGGGCCCAGAAGAATTTAATAGGGTTTAGGTCAGATGAGGAATTATTCTTTCATCTTTAAGGCCTTTACTGGCTAACCACGCGGCAGAGTACTTCGATGCATTCGATGGAGCATTGTCCTGCATAAAAATCATGATCTTGAAAGATGCAGACTTTTTCCTGTACCACTGCTTGAAGAAAGTGTATTCTAAAAGCTGGCAGTAGGTTTGAGAGTTGACTTTGAGTTCATCTTCAACCTGAAAAGGTCCAACTAGCCTATCTTTAATAATACCAGCCCATACTAGTACCCCAGCTCCACCTTGCTGGCATCTGAGTTGAAGGGGAGCTCTGTGCCTGTTACTGATCCAGTCATGAGTCCATCCATCTGGTCTGTCAAGAGTCACTCTCATTTCATCTCATCAGTTTATAACAACTTTGGGGGGGAAAATGTCTTCAGATATTTCTTGGCCCAGTCTTGCCGTTTCAACTTACCGTATTTTTCGCACCATAAGGCGCTCCGGACCACAAGGCGCGGGACGCTGGGAACGCGCCAATTCAGCCTGCAGAGCGATCCTTTAGCTTTGGAGCATCCCGCGGAGTGATCTCCGTGCACCCCAAAATCGCTCCGCGGGACGCTCCAAAGCCAAAGGATCGCGCTGCAGGGCAATCCGAAGTGTTCCCCGCACCCCGCGGAGCGATTTTCGCGTGCCCACAGGGTGCTGGGAATATATATATATATGGGAATATAAATACTCCAAATCGCCCTGCAAGGCGATCCTTTGACTTTGGAGCGTCCCGCAAAGCGATTTCCAGGTGCAGGGAGATCGCTCCGCGGGACGCTCCAAAGCCAAAGGATCGCCCAGCAGGCTATATTCGAGCGTTCCCGGCGTTCAGCGGAGCGATCTCCCACGCTTTTTGGAAGTATTCGCTCCATAAGGCACAGACACTTCCCCCCCCTTTTTATGGTGCGAAAAATACAGTATATTGATATATAGAAACTGACACCAGAACAAAAAATGAATATATTCATCTTTTTCCAGATTAAAGTTCATTTAAATTGATTTCTATAACCATAAGAAAGGTTCAAATGATATTTTTAAAGATAATGTAGACATAGATTCCTTTACAAAATAAATGATGTAACAGGAAATTTCATCTTCCAGTTGACTTAGATATGGAGGACTAGAATTTTTCTCTTACAAGAAAATTTTTAATTTTAATAGTGCTAAAAAAAAGCTAAGAAGTGACATGAGAGATTATTTGGATTATGAAATGTTTCATTTATCTATCCTCCAATGTAGTTTTAGTCACATTAAAATAGGAGAAAAAATCAAAATGTTTAAGTGATATTTAAGACACTTGAACAAAAGATAAATCTTTATTGTCCAAATTTACAGGCTTTCAGGTAAACACCATTTATATGAAACGTGTCCAATTGCATTTGTTTTTTTTCTAAATCCACTAATTATTTATTTTATATAAAAATTTAATTCTTGAATGCACTTCTGTGCAACTAATGATCTTTATGTGTATGTGTTTGTCTGTAGAGAAACACATTTGTAACAGCTCAATAAAAACAACTTTTGTTATATTTTTAAAAATTATATTAAAATTATAATACTGATGGTAAAATAGGGGTACTTTAATTTTACTTAGTAAAATAATCTGCAGTGAACTAGTGTGATTTAAACCCATGTCTGCAGATATACCTAAAAGCAAATACGCATAAAGTACATTCTCTAAACTTAACAATATTTAATGGAAAACAATATACAAAATAAACTTTCCTTAGCACATTTGCTTAAATGGAATATAAACAAGTCAGCTTCTCTTCCCCTTTGATAGGTGCATTTAATCAATTCTAAAGCAAACAATATGAGATTAGTACACTATCTAGGTTTAACTGTAATGTCAGCTCGTCTGTGAACAAATGATTCCTCCTTCCAAACCACAACATTTAAAGGCCTTAGTATATTAATATATTCAAGTCTCAAAATACATCTTTTCTTCAAAGTTATCTAAAAGTCTTTCTTACTAATTTTAATCATGTTTTTCCAAGTAAATGTAGATATATGGTTACAGGTCCAAGGCTTAATATATTACATTTCCATGTTTTGTATAAATTATGCCCTATTCTTCAAACCATATTTGGCAATTGAACCATAAAAAATTCTTGAATAGGGGCTCTGTGTATGTGCGTCTGATAGAGAAAAGCAATCTCCAGTGTCTACTTATGTCCCTGTATGTGTGTACAGGATTTTAAGGTCAACTAACCTGATTTTAAACTTTAAATAAATCAATGTTGACATTAATTGTAAAATGGTTTTATTTCCTATACTCTTGATTCCCATTATTTAAAGGAGAACTTTAAATAAATTATTATAATATTCTTGTCTAATATTCTTTTTGGCCCAAAAAAGCATGCAGTTTAGTGAGTTTGGTAACATTTTCCTATACCGCAGCAAGTATAATTGCAGTTGTTTTGTTTAAGGCTTTTGGCAAAAGTACCACTTTATTAGTCTTAACTGAGTTATCCTTAATATTTCTAAACCAGCTAGTATAGCTGTAATAGACTTTCATGGGAGTCCACTACTTTGGGGTTTACTTCTGAGCAGATGTGCATAGGATTGCCTTTCATGTCTTAACTTAAAATCAACATTTAGTAATTTTTTTCCATTTAAGACCCACAACTATGATTAGTTACATTATTTAGCTCATCATATATGGGGAAATGAGTGATTGCAGATCTATTTGATGTTGCTAGATTGACAACTTTCAGCTCAGAATATACAAGCAGAAACTAATTCAAAAATATCTGACTCAAATATGAAAAAAGGTCTTTAAATTGTATTGTCTTAGTGTCATAAGTCACTGAAAAAAATCTAAAACAAGTACAGTATGTGAGATTTAATCAGTTACAAGAATATGTAAATCACTCTTGATTCAATTTGGATCTCTGAATTGATTAAAAAGTGCATTTCCACATTGACTTTCAGCTCTCTAAATTAGGTCCAAATCTTTAAAACTTCAGACCAGGAACTTCAAATCAAATCTGAATATTGACAAACCCTGCAAAGTTGCAGGTCCAATAACTTCATTGAGATATGTCACCCTGCCTATGTCTGCTTGAAATTTTATAGGTTATGTTACATTAAAGATAAATGGAAAAAGCAATTAGCCATGCACACATTTGGGACCTAAAAAGGTACAAGTAAATCCTTTGGTGCAAGAAATATTACATGTTTAGATCCAAATTAGAGTCTCTGCTCAACTGCAGTTGCATATTATCACTCATTTCCTAGTGCCTATCTCACTGGTGGCAACTAATATTGCTAAACTGCTGCTATTTTCTGATAATTGAATTATTTCTAAGTCAGCATGCATTAAACCAGTTTTGATCATCACACATCAATACAAGCTCACATTTTAGTTTCCCTTTCTCTCAAATCCTTTCCTTTTAAATTTACTTAAATTACTTTAATTCAGATAATCCCCAAATACATTTTCTAATACCTACAAAAGCCCCTCAGATTAAGTATATCTTTTCTACTACCACATGCAAACCATTTGATTATTCATAAAACATGTCTTATTAGCAAACTGCCTTTGAGTAGTTATTTCACCTGCCAAAATCTAACACTTGATTTAGTGTCAATACCAAAGCAGCCTCAAAGAACCTTTATACACACACACACACACACACACATATATAAGGCTTACAATAGAGAATGAGTTATTCAGTTAAGAGCTACAACAGTGAAAGGATGTGTTCACTTAAGTTAAGTAACTAATCAAGTGTTATATCAGAGTGCAATGGTTTCCACTAGTGAACGCTTTATGATTTTGGATACAAGTGATTAAGTTTTGTTCTTAATACGAAGCACTAGTTCAGTTGGCAACTAACTTCTCCTCTCTTCCTTTATATCCAATGTATCCACATCTGAAGGTTTTTTCTATGATATACTACTTTCAAGGAGAATAATTTGAGTTTATTTTTTTATTTTTTATATTTATATGCCGTCCCTCTCCTTGGAGACAGTGTCATACTTGGCAAACTGAGTAGTTTGGAAGCTTTTCACTCTGCTACTAAGGTTTGACATTAAATTTAACAATCTGATATCATGAAACAGCCTTCCCTTGAAATATAGCTGCAATATATTTATCCATATGATGAATACACTGATTCATATAACTGGAATTTGTTACAATTTTGAAGGCCCTATTACTTACACATATTAACACCCCAACAGATTATACCTTTTAAAAATATAACTAATGCATACTGATATGTTAGGCACTATGGAATTATCCAAACCTATTAGTAGCTTTACTTTCAAAGGCTACTAAAAATGAAACCCACATCCCTTATTTTTACACAGTTTTCCAAATCAGCAATTTCAAATAAAATAGCTTTGGGATTACTGCTTTAAGTTACAAAAACATACACATTTCACATGAATTAAAACTGAGATGCAGGTAATTTTCCCAGATATGAATGGAACAAGCTTAACTATTTTAGAGATTCCAAAATCAAAAATCCAGTAATGGAGCCAAAATTTTTATTTCATCGTGATTCTAAAGTCCTTGATGGAGGCCTAGCTAGCTACAGCAATGTATATATTCAGTTGTGTTGGAGGAATTCTTTCAGCAGCTGTTCAGATTTTTTTTTTCAAGAGTTGAGACACCTGTTGGTATCAGTTGCTATCGCTAGTTCTTAGTTGTGCAAACGAATACTCCAAGAGCCTTGGAAAATATGACACCACTGCATGCACTCTTGTAAACATTTTACACTATCAACTGCAACCCTGTGCATATCAGCCGTAATTAAATTTAGGGCTTTCAAACTTTGAATGAATCTGTAACATTACATATAGCTTATTTAAAAACCTGGAGGCTTGTTCTGGATCAGTGAGGTAGTAAACATGACCAACCTCACAGAAAATTCACACTTCTCCAAAATTGGTGTGTCCCGTCTCCTTGGCATGTTCTCTGGCTTCCACTTGCCCTGTTAATCCTTTCTGACAAACCATACATCTCAATGTAAACCGATTTACATCAGTAAACTGTCTTTTTCTTCTGGCTTCATCTGCTAATTCCAAAGCCTGTGCAAGGACAACATCATCAGTTGTGGAAAAAATTGTCTGGGGAGGAATGTCCGAGTTGAGGATTTTACGCTCAAGCGGATCATAGTGAATGCCATCATAAATTAAAAGCACCCGCTTAGCATAGCAAGCATCTTCCCCAAAACGATCAATTCTAACTGTCTGGGTGTCCACTACACAAATTTCACACTGATAGAATTTAGACAAAATAGAAACCTCAATTGCACCTCCCCATGTATCTTCTCTTCTGATCCATTCACAGTATTCCTGATTGCTTTTTCCTAGGACTGCCTCACTATAGGATTCCAAGTCACTTGCTACAATTTGGGCAATGAGATTTCTCATTTCTGGGGCACAGCCTGGTTCATAAACCCCACCTTCTACTACATAATATATGCTGGTAAAAAGACATGAGTTGTCAGCTGGAACAACCTTTCGGGCAAGCACAGGTACAGCTTCTCTAACTGAATTAGAAACAGTTCGTTTTGTAACTATAGATGAATCAGTCTTGGGCTTGGTTGCATCTTCTTCAACTATTAGAGTATCACCTGTCAAGAAAAAAACAGAACAAAGCAATAACATGAATATTTAGCACAGCAATAAGAAGCATTATATTATGGTTCTATCATGGTTCTTTCAGGTACCTCTCTTCTTCAGTATGTCATATGGCTATAATATTACCTTTGCTGCAGCGATTACAGTAATGATATGAAGTATTTCACTCCTCAAAGAAAATACTATGAAATTATAAGGTTGGAAAGGTTCTTGAAGGTGGATTAGTCCAACCTCCCTACCCAAGATAGGAGTCCTCATACTTAGAACTAGATATCATTCAGGTGGGATCATTAAAATTAGAGATAGCTGCAGGCAAACAATAGAAAATGCCTTTATAAGGCTTCCAGAACGAAGAAAAATATATGAGTAATTATTCTTATATATTCTTTCTGTAGCCAATAGTCTTACAGAATTTTATAGCACAACAAATTTCTTAACCAAATTCTACCTAGCCCATTCCACCAGGAAAAAGTACCTGTGAATGAACAATTGATTGAGTTTATCTGGACAACAAGTTTTCCATATTAAAAATTTCACATTTGCAGGAAATTACAAGTTATACCAATCCTTTTGTTTCTCAAAGACAGGGAAGCAAAATTTTGAAACATAATTGATGGGTGCTGCCAAATGTAGCCAAGTATAAGATGTCAAAACATTTGTGTCATGGATTTGCAATTTCCTGTTCTGCGAAGAGAAAATATGCAATCTTAAAAATAGCTTTCTTCTTGAGGAGCACATCCTTAAATATGTATTTTTTAGAAGATTACTACCAAGCAGGTGGTCTATTTTTCTAAGAGAAATGATATATTTAGTTTCAGTTTTTACCAGCACTGATCCTGCATTCAATACGTATCAACTGTATCTTAGCATAAGTAAGGAAGCCAGATTTCTATAGACTAAAATTAGACTCTTCTCCTCACCTCTACGCATTCAATATTTTTCCTCCTTTTTTCATTATAAGGTCAACACCATTCAATCTCATGTCCTCCATTCAGAAAACATCGAATGAAATAGCCTGGACTGAAAAGATTTCGACTCCCAAAGGAACAACCGCAGCGCCGAGCTGGACTGGAAGCCCCTTCCGGATCTCCCCCAATAACTGCAGAGAGGCACCCTGGGGTGGGAGGGGAGGCCCCGTTTTCACCCGGAACGGCCTAAGGGCCCGGGGAAGGCCCCTCCGCTTACCCGAATGAATGCCCAGCTCTCCGAGGCGCTGCTCTCCATCACTGAGGTCGAGGCACGAGGGGGGGAAGCCGAGCAGCAGGCGCTGCGCCTGGATGGGGACACCGGTGAGGGCAGCGATCACGGCCTGCAGTTCGTGTAGGCGGGAATGTGCCGTGAGGCCGGGAAGCGGAAAGGATCCACTCCGCGCTTTACAACGCAGCCGCAACATGATCGCCGCCGGAGCTGTAGTAGTCCTGCCGACTGCGGCCGGCCTTCATTGAACAGCCTCCCCCCCCCCTCCTCGCAGCAAAAATGGCTGCAACTACCGGCAGCCAGGCAACCCCCGTAGCCCTTCCCTTTGGACTTCCTATTGGTCGCTTCTACATCTTCCTGGCATGCACAATTGCCAGAGAGGCCAATCAGAATCGCGGGAGGACTCTCAAAGCAAGATGAGGATAAACATCCGTTCGGGCCGCTCTAACCCACTCCTTTGTCAGTACGCTTGCGCAAAAAACTGTCGTTCGAGCTGAGAGATGTGACGCATCCGGGCTCCATCTCAGCCCGCCCACTTTCTTGAATCTCTACTTTTTCGTAACTGCAGCTAATGTGCTGCTGAGGCGTCTCTTTGCGCATGTGTTAAATTAAAGCCTCCTTCCAACGACTCTTAATTTCTAGTCGCTGTGTGGACGTGTCGCTCCGTTTGTCTTGGCAACAGTACGGAATACAATTCGCAATTGCCTTCTTCCGGAGCGCTTTCTTAACTTCCCAGCCTGGTTGAGCGCTTTGGGTTTTTCTGGCAGCCTCCTTTCCAAGAAGAGCGAAATGATTTCGCGTTGACTTTCATTCTAAGCATGCATACACGTGAATTTGTGAATGTGACCACCTGCCCACATCTGCCTCCTGCCTCCGCGGATTGCCTTTTGACTTCCAACTAGGAAGCGAATATTACCGAAGGGCGTCAGTATCGCATAGTGAATTAATGCCAATACGTGACTCACACACACATACACACATGCATACATACAACATACTTACCTGTGTGCTTAAACCCTGTGCGAGGGATAAGGAATTGGCTTCCCCCGTAGAGTGTCTCCCTTGGTAATGCATTTGCAATCTGCACTCACGCAGCCTTGAACACAGTTATGGATCCGGTTCCCATTGACCGACAATTCATTCCCTCTTTTCTGGGTTCCTTTGCGTCACTTGTCTTGGCGTATCCGGCATCGTTCTGCTCGGCCTCCACGCCGCCTGGCCGAGCCGCATCTCCGAAGGGTTGCCACCCTCTCTGCCCGCCCACCGCCGGGGAGGAGACAAGGTCACCTGCGCCCGGGTACCTGGACGTGGCTTGGCTGCGCTCTCGGGAAGGAGCTCTCGCTGACTGGATCGGCTCCCTTCGTCCGCCCGCCGGCCCGCCCAGGACTCTGGCCTTGCTGTCCCCGGCGCGGGCGTGCTGAATTTCGCAGGTATGCCTGCCTGCAGGGACCGGCAGCGAGGGCTGGATCCGAAGTGACCCAAGGGTGGGTGGCGATCTCGCTCGGTAGCGGCGTGGCATCTCCGCCGCGGTCCTTCCTGCGGAGTTTGAAGGGGGACTTCCACCTCAAGAGAGGAACGCTGGAAAAAAGAGAGAACGGAATAAAATTCCATACTGGCCAAGTAGGGCATCATCATTCCTTCCCTTTATGATAATGATGTTGGGCATCATTATTCCTTCTCTTTGAGAACTACATTCGTCGTTTTTTTTTAAAAAAAATATTTATATTTATATCGATGCAAGATCATATTTTGCCTTGTAAGAAAAGTTATAATGAATAGAAAATTCTCTCTTGTGTTGACCTTGACTAAGAACTTTCATGTAGGTTCTTTTTTCCCTCAGCAGCAAATCCCAGCAAGAAGGAACGTTGTAGATTTTGTCTATTATATCTTTTTTCTCTAGAAAATAATTTCACACTTCACAACCCCTTTTTTTCTCCCTGTGTGTCCATTGAAGGGATTTCGTGATCCAAAACAGAAGAATTGTGTGCCTTGCAGCAATGTCAGCAGATGCTGTTGCCATCCCAGAGAACATAAATGGTAACAGTTACAGCCAAGAAAGCAAGCCTTCAAATCTACGAGTTTCAGAGAAGAAGTGTTGTGAGTATTTGTGATTCCAAACCATATTTTGTGATATGGTTTGGAAAAGAGAAAGATTCACTTAGGGTAATTTTGATCAGAGTATTGCGCAGAGGATTGATTTCTTTTTTGAAACAAAACTATTGATATCCGGAGACAATGTTATTTGGCATATTTAAATCCTGGTTCAGTGCCCAAAACCTTTGGTCTGTATGCTTTCCATTTTACAAAAGGCTTGTGCAGAATAAAGTTTCGCTGTTTTAAAACTGGGAGATTCTGGTTTAAATGTACATATAGGTTGGGGCTCCGACTAGAGACTATCAGATAATCATTCATTTAAGATCATGGGATTAATCTGAGAATAATAACATTATAGATGAGATATACTCATGTAGGCTGCTAGGTGGAGAGCCATTTTGGTGTAATGACACCAGACTAAAAACCAGGAGACTGTGGGTTCTAATCCTGCCTTAGGACTAGAATGAAGTCAACTGAATGATATTCAGACCATCATTGTCACTGAACCCTAGGAAGCAGGCAGTGGTAAACCACTTCTGAGAAACCTTTTCAAGAAAGCTGCAGAGACTAGTATAGGCAGTTACCAGAGATCAAAAACTGACTCAAAGGAACATGCACACAGGCTGCTTGGGTATGCTATGAAAAAAGATGTTAATGGGTTAATCATAAATTCACTGGTAGCAATTTGAAGGAATAATAAAATGGAAGCAGAATGGAAAATGTGTACTTTTGAAGCTGAGTGTGTGTGAAAGTAGTTCTTTTCCCACATTGAAGAGTTGTGTTACTTTAGAATATTTGACAAAGTCTTTTTAATATACTGTGGAGCTTAAATACCCAGGAGATTTTTAATGATTATGACAAATGAATAATACTTTGATGAAAAAATATGAATAGCCTGAGTTTTAGAATTCTTTAATGTAAATTTTTCAGGATTTTAATACATCTTAATTGTTGTAGATCCTCCTGGAAAAGCTCGGGCAGAAGTAATGTGCTGGATGCAGATAAATCATGATGATTTATTAAACAGTTTTTTAAACCCAGCTAATGTCAGGCAGAATGTCTTCAATTAATTATCTTGTAAACCAAACACATAATTGTCTTGCAATTAAATGAAATGTTCACATCTCTCATTAGTAGATTGTTCTGTGTTTTGAGGTGTTACTTTATATGTCAGTAGTTAGAAATAGTTTTACTGGTTAGCATTCATTTGTTTTTGCTAGGAGAACAATAGTTTAACTAAATTATACCTTGAATGCTCCTTCTCAAAGAATTTAAATGGCACTGGCTTCTTTTACTTCAAGAATACTATCTTATTCATACTGAATTAAGGTGAAAACAGATGATAAATGAAATACACAGTGAACAGACTAGTGAAAGAGTTAATGATAGAAGAGTGTCATTTGAGCAGCAAAACAATATGAAGAATGACTTTACTTAGGCTGTGTTTGGCCTTCTTTCCTTGGTGCCAGTGCTTCCAATAGTGAAAAGATATAGAAAATATGTTCCATTTCTCTAGCATCAGCACCAGTAAAATATATGCCTTCCTCTTCCCTTTCCAAAAAAGCAATTTGTTGCTTTCCTCCTATTTTCTGATTACAAGTGAAACAGGTTAGGATAAGAACCTCTATTTTCCTTCTGCTCCTTTATCCTTCCTTCTTTTCCCCATTTCTCAGCTTCCAAATCTATTTACTATCTATAACTTGTCTTTCATTTTGTCTTTTAAGGGAAGAAGCTTATTTCTTTTCTGGAATATAATGTAATTCTTAATTGCTAATTGCTCACATTGTGTTCTGCTGCACAATCTCTGTTATGCTACATATCGCTAGGATCTGCATATCAGGTCTACTGGTGAATATAGCCTCTTTTTGTGAGGTTTTTTAGTATTTTGAAGGCTGAAATTAGAAACAATTCCTTTTTCAACAAAGCATCTATTTCAGCTAAGTTGTATTCCTCTTTTTCAATTGGTTACTTGTGGCTAGATAGTGTCCTATTGTCTTAATATTTTAGAACTGTTGCACTAAAGCTAAATTTGGTTCACTAATCCTCCAAATAAGCCTTCAATAAACCTGTTGTTTCTTAAAATTCTTTGCTCATTTTATTAGCCTGCTGATATTTTTTCAACAGGAATAGGGAAGTTACTTTGCAGATCATGAGTGAAAGGAAGACAAATTTCCCAACAAGATTTTCTTTTTTGAAACTTTCATTCTGACTTTTATGAAGCTCGCAATCTAATTATCTATCTTTCTGTTACAATCCAATGTCTTTAAACTTGAGAAAAATGTTGCTATGGCAAATAACTGATGTTTAGAAAAGAATTTACAAAATGAAGTAGCTTAGAGGCAACCTCTTATTTCGAGAGGCCAGTTGAACTTTAGGAACCAGTAAAGTAGCTTCAGATTTTAGTCAGAAATGGATTTAACCATATTATCTCTGTAAAATGTCATCACCCATGTGATTTAGTCCTCCGTGAACTTCAGCAAGAATGAACAATCTAGCTTTTGACTCAATTGCAGCAAATTCTCAGTTTAGGTCTCCAGCAAGGAAAAGGAGGATTTGGCAGTGGAAGGATTAAAAAGAGATGTCAGAGAATGTCTGACCCTATGCAATAACACGTATAGAGTTTTGCATTATATTACTCAGTCAAGCCTGCAATGTTTTAAAGAATATCCATACTATGTGTCTGTTGCATATCTGTAATCATCCTCTCTTGATCCCAACTATACTGGGCATAACAAAATACATATTTCTATTGAAAGTCGCAAGTATCTTTTACATGCATACATACCATCACATTACTCCCTTTTGGGTTAAGCAATGCAGTAAAGTTAAGAAATAGAAATCAAGAAAATTTAAACAATTTTCCACCAACACCATCCATTAGCTCTCTTCATGTGTTTATGAATGTGTAAACCAATTTTTTTTAAAAAAGGAGTCCCTGTGGATTTTACTCCGCTAGTCATTGCTGACTGTAGGGGTGGTGCTCATCTCCGTTGCAAAGGCCCTGTCTGAAGACTTTCCGTGGGCATGTGGCCAGCATAACATCATAGAGTGCTGCCACTTTCCCACCAAAGTGGTGCCTATTTATCTATTTGCATTTGCATGATTTCGAACTGCTAGGTTGGCGGGAGCTAGGGCAAGGACAGGAGCCCAGTGTGTTGCACGGCGCTTGGGTCTTGAACCTGAACTGTCGGCTTTTCAATGGCAAGGCCATGGTCTTAACCACTGAACCATTGCACCGTCCTGTAAGCCAAATAGCATGTCTTTTATTTTATTCATTTATGAATCACATTTATAGAGTCACCATCTTGCAAAAAATGACTCCGAGAAACATACAGCAGTGTCTTGATACAAACTATACGTTTCTTTAAGAGACCTGTAATAAAAGTTAGTTTAACATCAGCCTAAGGGAAATAAAATATTAGTTCAGTTTTCCACATTTGAATTTTTAGGAGATATATTATCCTTTTTCACTCAAGTTTGAAAACCATATTTCTTTAATTGGAAAATATTCTAAGGCAAAATGTTAGATCCAATTTGAAGCCTTTTAACACTAGCTATTCTTGTTTGGCTGGCTGCATTCATTAGCAAGTACTGGAAATCATAATGCCACAATCCATTGATTGATTCTGGGAAAGGAATATAATATTCTAAAGTATGGACAGAAAATCAAATGTGAATTTTTTCAGAAATGTCCTTTATTGTTCATGTTTTAGAAACCACTGATTTGCTTTTCCCTTTTTTATAGCATGGGCCTCTTATATGACTAACTCCCCAACTCTGATTGTAATGATTGGTCTTCCTGCAAGAGGCAAGACTTATGTGTCCAAGAAATTAACTCGCTACCTCAACTGGATTGGAGTGCCTACAAAAGGTTCCTAAAGATTATTGTTATTGTTGCTCTTGTCATTCATAATATATTGATTGAATTAATTGCAAATCTGATTTAATTAATTAGCAGTTAGATACCAAATTAATTTTCATTTTATAGCTGTTGGCCTTTAGATTAAGATTAATAATACAGATTTCATCCACTGCAGAATACTGCTGTAGAACATAGTAAAGGTTTTCAGATTTTGTTGCTTAATTGGAAACTTGCAGCTTCCAATTGACAAGATAGGTAAGGTTTACATACAAAATAAGCTATAATTTAAAGCACACTTTTTGTCAGAATTATATTTTAAACTATAGCTATTTTATGAATCAAGCTAAACATTCTTATATTCTCTCCTTGAAATCAAACATCTTTAAATACTGAATTTTTCCAGCACCATATCTTTTACAGTGAGAGATGAATCATCACTCTGTCCATTTTATTAATGGGGAACTGAAATCAAGATGTTCTGAAAAAGTCATGCTACAGATAGTCCTTGACTTATGACCTCCATTGAGCCCAAAATTTGTGTTGCTAAGCGAGACAGATGTTAAATGAGATTTTCCCCATTTTACCACCTTTCTTACCACCTTACCACCTTAAGTGAATCATTGCATTTGTTAAGTTAGTAACATGGTTGCTATGTGAATCAGGGTTCCCATTGGCTTTGCTTGTGATCACATAACCCTGGGACACTGCAACCATCATAAATATGAGTCAGTTGCCAAGCAACTGAATTATGATCATGTGATCACAGGGATGCTGCTGCAGTTGTATGTATGAAAAATGGTCATAAGTCACTTTTTCCAGTGTAGTTGTAATTTTGAACAGTCACTAAATGAACTCTTGTAAGTCAAGGATTTGTTTTTTATGGCTGAGAACCCACAATGAATTCTTGAGAAAAATGAATCCAGGTTTCCAATTCCAATGTTGATGTTCTTTTCACTGAACAGATTAAGCACTTCTATATTATTATTGGCAAAGCTACATTCTTATTTTTAGGTTCATTTTAAATGCACTGAAATTAAAGATGTGAAATATTCTACAGAATTATGCTTGCACAAGTTAAGTAATACAGCAACTTTTTACCGTAAATTCCAATTAAGTTAATGACATCTAAATGGGAATACTTATATTGCAGGCATTAACTTAGTCCGTGGAGCTGTTAAAATATATGCAGTTTATTGGTACAATACAGTACATTGAACAAGTTGTGCAACAAATATATTTTGCTCAATGATATAATGTTTACTATGGAACATTACTAACTAAATTTAATAATTTGATGTTTTTCTAAGTTTTTAATTTAGGTGTTTACCGTCGTGAAGCAGTTAAATCATATAAGTCATATGATTTCTTCAGACATGATAATGAAGAAGCCATGAGGATTAGAAAGTAAGTTAATATTAACATGTTAAATATTTGCTACATAATAGATATGTTTGAATCAATTCATATCGTTAATTATAGAATTCACTAAGATAATCTCAAAAATTGATGAAGGTGAAAATTATATGCTCACCTTCCTAAAGAAAGCTCCACTGAATATTGTGGGCGAATAGGGATAGGTTTGCACAATAATTATAATAACAGTGGATGCTCATTCTCCCAGCTTGTGGGTTGATTTCCGAACGTTTCGTTACAAGCCTAGGTAACATTCTCAGTGGAATTTAGGGGGGAAAACGAACTTCCATCCTCATCCTACACCCGAGCTAGTTGGTCTGTGATAGTTTTCAGGTGGACCATCACTAGCTTTATTTAGAGGGTTTTTTAAGATTAATTCAGGATTCTCTAAATGTGGGTAATGACCTCAAGAACGGAGAGTCACATGCAAAGTTGGGAAGAATCACAAGTTTTTGTTTAAAGCTGAGCAGGCGTGTGTATTTTCCAAAACTCATACCACCAAAACTGACTCCCACTCTCTGTGAAGAGAAGAAGCAGTGAGCAAAGCCTGGAATCCTGTAGATGCTGTATTAGCTTCCAAAAGACTTCGGAGTTCAGTTGGAAGGGCTGGTTTTAAGCAATTATCCCCTTTATGGCTTGGTAATTAGGTATCTGCAGAACCCCCTTGTTTCAGATGGAATCAACTCTTCCAGTCTGACTGTCCCAAATGGGGTTATTGATAGCATCCCTTATATGAGAAGATGTGGTAATATTATCCAGTTTCAGGATAATAGAACAGCTTACCTGTGGAGATCCAAATGACATATTCCCTGCCAGCTTTGCAGAGGAAAGTTAAGTGTTAACTTTTCTGTGGAGCTTTGAAGGGGTTTGGGAGGTGTGAGTTTGCTTTATTGTCTTTTTGGACTAAGGAGCATTTTAAAAACTGGAAAATTATGTTGGTATATTAAAATATTAATAAATCATATGCCTATCTGAACAGTATTATTTATTATTTAGTTTCATAATTTATTATTTAGTTTCACAATCTATTATTTAGTTTCATGATTTATTATTTAGAATCATGAAATATATTTATCATTTTAGAACATTGCAGTCCAAGTAGTTCTTGACTTACAACTGTTCATTTAATGATAATTTGAAGTTATAATGGTCTTGGAAAAAGTGACTTACAGCCTGTCATTGAAGTTATGATAGTCGCACCACCTCCATGTTGATGTAATTGCAATTTGGGCATTTGCAAATGGCTCATATTTATAACTGTTGTAGCATCCTGTAATCGAGCCATTGTGATTTGTGATCTTCTCAGTAGGCTTCCAACAAGCAAGGTTAATTGGGGAAGCCAGATTTGCTTAATGATTGTGTCATTCATTTAATAACCACCTGATTTGTTTAACAGCTGCAGTAAAAACAGTCATCAAATTGGGTTCCGTCACAGGACGGCTCTTTTAACTACTGCATCATTTAGTGACCAATATTCTGGTTCCATATGTGGATATAAGTTGAGGATTATCTGCACTGCAAAGCTTGAGAACCTCTGGGTTAAGTTTTCATTTGAGCCTTACTCCGGAAAACCTGGATCTTGGTTGTTTTGAGAATAGCTCTTCAAATTAACAAGCAACCATACTTCAGCAACGTGATAGCATCATAGAAAAGGTCACAAATTTTATTCTTCATTTTAGCCCTTCCTAACAGATATAGCTCTGAGAAAATCCTTCACCCTCACTGTTCAGAAATAAATAGGATCTATTGCTAACAGAGCTAAGCAGGACCAAGAAAAAAGAGGGAGGGGAAGATACATCTGGAATAGTATTTAATATTTCAAATACTTCAGTGCATTGATATTTTTTATTTATGGCAGAACTTGAGACTTATAGCTCGCTTGAGATATAATGACATTTTGCTGTTGATTTCAAAACAGACAAAAAGCAATGGAGAGAAAAAATACATTGTCTTAAACTTCAGCAAGAAGAATTCAAAGGAACATTTTCCCTCCTGGGCCTTTCATATGCTTAAAAATGCTGTGCTTGCTGGCAACTTTTAGATACATTAATCTGCAAGCATTGCAATATATCCAATTACAGCTCAGGCCAGCAGAAACTTGGGCGTGTTAAAAAACATCCTGTTTCAACAAAGAGAGAAGCAAATGAAGTGTGGTAATATGCAAGGCCACAAGAAACGACATTCTGTAGTTTCTTTGGTGTGTGCAGTTCCAAGCCAAGTGGGACCGCTAGATCTGATTCAAACCACCAACATCTCCTAATCAGTTTAAGCCAGAAATGATGAGCTCAGGTATTTCTTGAGGGTAGTGGCTTGCTGCAAAAAAAGAATGGTTGATTTAAACTGAATTAAACTGGCATGTTTATCACGGCACAATCTTTCATGGACTATAGTCTACTCTTGTTTTGTGTTATATTGAGATAGTAGGTGGATATGTCACAAGCTATGTTGTGTTAGGAAATGATGGGTGTTTGTGTGAAGAAATCTTAATTTGACTTTAATTTTTCGGATGCAATTATAAACCTAACATAGAGTTACTTAGAGTAACAGAGTTAGAAGGAATGTTGAAAGTCTTTTAGTTCAGAGGTCTCCAACCTTGGTCCCTTTAAGGCCTGTGGACTTCAACTCCCAGAATTCCCCAGTCAGCCAGAATTCTGGGAGTTGA
>JANHFO010001934.1:1252-13904 GCA_032468095.1 Pareas carinatus | reverse complement strand
TGGAATGGAATGGAATGGAATAGAATAGAATTCTTTATTGGCCAAGTGTGATTGGACTCACACAAGGAATTTGTCTCCAGTGCATATACTCTCAATGTACACACAAGCTGCGTGACATATCACAATCATAATCATAGAATACATTCATCATCATAAAAACATTCATCATGTCATAAAATGCATCATGTCATGAGATACATTTTTGTGATAGGTATAGAACAGTCATAAAATTCTAGCTAAGCAGTCTACAAGTCATACTAGGATACTGAATAAAACAACTACTATAGATTGTAGGATACAAGCAACAATTTAATTTTCATACAAATAAGAGAATAGGTAATTAGGTTAATTTAGATTATGTTAGGTTAGAATTCTCTACTATAAGCCATGAAAATGACCATAAAATACATTCAACATGTCATCGTGTCATGAACACATTCATCATATCATAAAAATACATTAATCATGTCCTAAGATACATGTTTGTGATAGGCATAGAGCAGTCATATAATTCCATGTAAGCAATCTCCAAGTTATACTAGGGTACTAAGTAAACAACTACTAAAGATGGTAGGATATGAGCAGCAAGTTAATTGTCATGCAAATTAGAGAATAGGTAATAGGAAAGATGAGAAGGGTAATAGTGATACATTCCTAATAGGTGGATTAACAGTGTTGATTAGGTTAGTTGTTTAGCAGAGTGATGGCACGTGGAGGTGGGGGGACTGTCTTTGTGTCTAGTTGTTTTGGTTTGGAATACTCTACAGTGTCTTGAAGGAAGAAGTTGTAACAGATTATGTCCAGAATGTGAGGGGTATGTAGTTATTTTCTCAGCCTTCTTTCTGACTTGTGGAATGTAAAGTGTAGACTGTTGTTAGGGTCCATCAAAAACATTTGGTTGCAAGAAATAAAGAATAAATAGTGTCCTTTCCTTATTCAATGTGCAAAACCAACTTATTACAAAATACCTTTCACTGTACATGAAGACTGCAGGACTGTTCTAAGGCTATTGACAAGCTACAGGGTAGTTTCTGTTTCCTCTTCCATAACAACTTGATGCTGGAGATAGCAATCACATTCCAGCTAATTAAAAGGATGACTTTGATGACTGCAAGATGCTTTTACATACCACTGCAATAATAGGATCTATCAAACTGGTATATTTTTTTTAAAAGATCACGTTCTTTGTTATTCCAAGTTAGCTAAAATGAACATTTTGAGGAAAACAGAGATGTTTCAAAACGCAGATAATGACAGGCCTGGCTACTTTAGAATAAAATGGCATGATATTGAATATATAAGGATGAAAATGTCCAGGTCCAACCCCTTTTAAAAGACAAAAACATTTTTTAAAGTTTTGAGACAATTGTTTTAAATTTAACAATGTAATGTAATATAATGTCACATGCAATCATTGTAAACTTACAATTAAAAGAAAATGAGAAGCATGGTTCCTAATGAGATTGTTTCAGATAAAAGTGTTAATTCTTTTAATTTTTATATTTGGTTTCTCCTTTCTAGAAAAAAGCTGGCTTAGCAATGTAGAAGTATTCCATTTGTGTCATTGAAAAACTTCATGGATGTCTCTGAAAAAATTCACCTTCGACTGGAACTACTTGAAAGGTTATTTAATGAAGCTGCTTCTGCTGTCTCAGGGGCTTTAAAGCATGGTGGATTATCTCATTTTTTGAACTTCTCTAGTATCTCTGGAAATGGAGTAGTGAACATTTTCTTCATGATAGATATTAAATGATCAGCATTTGAACTTACATTAAGCTTGCTTTAAAGGTCTTAAGGTCATATAATGCACTTATTGGTTGTCTATAAGTCACATCTTTCTGAAACTTAAAAGACATCAACATTAAAATTATAAACCAATTTCATGCCTGTTTAAAAGTTACGGCTACCAAATAAAAATCCTAAGAAATAACATTCTTGTAAAAAGTTTATAGAAAAGCCATAACATCTAAGCTACATTTAAACGGGTTGAGATTTGTTGTATAGATGTGACTTATAAAAAATTAGAATTTCTTGTCTCTCCAATACACATATACAAATCTGATTTTGTTTCTTCATTAAATATTGCATGTGGATTGCACTATATGACTTAACAACGTTCTTCCTTATAGAAAAATAACTCATAAGATTCTACTTCTCAAACATATTGTAGCTAATTCAAAGAAAACATGTCTTTTAACATGAATTTATAGTTATAAGTGCAGTAGCATTGATACTAGACATAAATTTACAATAAAAGATCTATACAAAACATTTCGCTAAATAGGTAATAGCAAGAATGTCCATTAAATGTGACCCACAGTCTTAGGAGAGTTTAGTCTGTCTTATTTAATTCTGCAGGAACTATGAGGCAGCTTCTTTCTTTCAAGGACATTTAATCTTGAATTCTTGTGTTTAATAGTTCTTGAGTGACTAGCTCTCAGGTACTCATCCTCGTTGTGGGATATGATGAACATTAAGTTTTTAAATGCTTATTCCAGGGTATAAACATCTTAGCCAAAATGATAGCAATAAGGTCTCCAATAGCAAAGGTATTACAAAATACATTTGGCTTTGCTATTTCCTTTTTAATTTCAGTAGAAAAGTCCAAAGTTAACAAATAATAAAAGAACAACTATTGCTTGCTAACCAGTCTGAAACAACTATCTTACAATTTTGTTAGGGGTAATTCTAAGTAAAATGTGCCATTAATGTAAGGATATAAGGCAGTTCTTAGTAACAATTATTCTTTTTAATGTATAATAAAAGTGGCAGAAGCACTCCACTTAGGCAGATCATAGTATTTTTCCAAAAGTGCCATCTATATGAACTAATTGGAATGGTTCATACTACATAAATCCAAACTAGGAAGAAATGGATTTCTAAAAATTCAGGTAAAGATCGACTTGTCATATTTCGAAGATTTTTCTCTCTCTTAAGGTAACTGCTGCTCTGTTCTTCATGATTCTTATTTTTTTGTTGAAGTATTTTGGCCAGCCGTGTCTTCAATGGAGGGGGTCAAAATCTGCAAGATGGAGACTGTGATATCATTATTGAAGCTACATTTCTTCCTTACCTGTGGCAGTAAATTGTGAAGCTGTACCTACCACTTTGCCGATGTTGACGTCCCCATGAACCTATAGAGCAGTGGCCAAAATGGCATGACATTAATTGTTTGTTCACTTTTGCTTTCATAAATACTTTCAAACCTATGTCTACAATTTGCATTTTAAAAACTTACATGAAAATGCTAAGATGCATTTGACATCAGAGT
The DNA here is from genome assembly GCA_032468095.1 of Pareas carinatus. Taxonomy (NCBI): domain Eukaryota; kingdom Metazoa; phylum Chordata; class Lepidosauria; order Squamata; family Pareidae; genus Pareas; species Pareas carinatus. The sequence continues at coordinate 10,633 of JANHFO010001934.1, read as the reverse complement.
TGAGTTCTGTGCTTGATGCACAATGTTTAACAATTGATCTTGGAAAGATCATTAAAATATAACTTCTACCGTAGCCTGCTGTTTTGGTCGCTAACATTTAAAGTTTGCCTTATCTCTGGTAGAAGGCATCTTGTAATCCATATACATCGAGCATGAAAAAGTAGCAGGAAACTCATTGTGTACTTTTCTCTTTGTAGCCTGAATAGAGATAGCATATCAAGTATGTGAAAGCAGAATGTTTGAAAGATTTATATAACTGGATAGATATTTTTTTTCCTGTTGCTCATTAAGACCGTTTTAAAAATAGGTTGGTGGCAGTGTTTTGAATTGCTTCTATTTGCAAATGAGATAGATGATTTCTAAGCAAAGTAAAATATGAATAAAGGGGATAAATTCCCTTCTAAAGGTGAGATGGTAATGTTACCTTCTCAGTGGTGACTTTTCCCTTTTTTTCTCATTTAAAAACTTACCTCTCATACTTGTGTGAGAGATTTCCCCAGATTTTCTTTATCCTTACAATGAGTACCTTCAAATACATGTATAGAGTTTTCTGTCATCCTTTTTTTCTGACAGAGAACACATAATCATAATTAGGTCAAGGGCTATGTGCAATCAGATGACCATTGTTAGAAGGGAGTAAAGAACCCTCATCCTACTCACATTGTTTTCTATACAGGTATTCTTGGACTTACAACAGTTCATTTAGTGACTGTTTAAAGTTACAATGGTGTTGAAAAAGGTGACATGACCATTTTTTGCACTTAACAATGTTGCAGAACCCTCATGGTCACACGATCAAAATTCGAATGCTTGGCAATTGTCTCATATTTATGATGGTTTCAGTTTCCCGGGGTTGTGAGATCACCTTTTGCGCCTTCTGACAAGCAAAGTCAACGGGGAAGCCAGATTCTCTTAACAACTGTGTTAGTAACTTATATCTATGAGCCAAACCAAGCCGTGGCCTGAGTTAAGGATTAGGAATCTTAAGATTTATGATTTACTGTCCATATTGTGTGGAAGCTCCTCATGCTACCTTCTCTTAGGATTTAAGCAAAACAGAGAAATTTGAAAGATGATTTTATAGTGAAAAACAAGAGGCTCCTATCAATCAACTGAAATTATTCACTTAACAACTATGGCAAGAAATGTTATAAAATGGAACACAATTCACTTAACAAATGTACCACTTAGCCACAGAAATTTTGGACTGAATTGTGTTCATAAGTTGAGGACTACCTGTATATCTTTTAAAAAATTAAAGATCACACTCCCTCTAAATCTATCCAGGAAATGGTGAAAAAGACGGGGGGAATAATTCTTTTGTAGGAATTAGTGACTCCCACGAATACCAGAATTTTGATTTGATTGGCATTGGCTTATGCAGGCAATTCTAGCCCTTATTCAGAAGTAAATATCCTAGACATAGGATTTTAACCTTACTGTTACAATTTCATTATAAAGAGTAAAATTAGAGTAGCCCACAAAATAAATTACCATGGCATCTCATTTAGTGCAGCAAAACCACATTGCGGTATTATTTTATCTATATTCATAGTATGAGTTAATTTAAAAACATCTACTTATTCTGTACCTCTTTAATACAGATATTTACAACAAACCAACACAATATTTTGCACAAGTAATGAAAATGTTCTCAGAGTGAACCGAATTGTGTCAAGAGATAATATATATTTTTATGGCAGGACATATTAATGTAATTTGAGCAATTTTATTTCCCTAATTGATAATCATTGTTTCTCTGATACTAACATCTACCCATGAAAGAAAAATTCTGATTCTAAAGTGACCAAACCTATCAAAATTCCGAGTCGCTAAGAGACTGTGATAGCCAAGATGCTTTCTGGTCAGGGAGAAATTATTTCTTTTTTAAATGTGTATAAGTGGCCTATTGTTGCCTTAACCTGAAAAAGGGTTAGAAATATATGTGTATTTCAGTTTTGAAGCACCCATTTGTAATTAATGTCTGAAGTGCAATACTGTGCTAATTGTAGTTCTTCACAATGGTAATGCTTAGTGCCTATATAATAAATTATGATTATGCTTAATAATCAAGCAGTGTGTACTGTATATCTATTGTTGTGCCTCATCATCCTTTCACACAATTTACTGCTTACAATAGCTTTTTTACTATTTATAAAATCACCTGGAATTTCCAACTTAGGAAGATGTGGAACCAATGTAGAAAGTCAACTTCTGAAAGTAAAACAGTACTTGTTGAAACTCACTTAACTTTTTTTTAAAATTTGGGGGTAGTGTGTATATGTCTATCCCACATAACACATGAACATGCTGAGGTCATGTTAACCAACATAGTAACAAATAAAAATGCCCTTGACTGCCTTTATAGTAGCTGAGAACAAGTTTATCTATAGTTACACCATCACTACACTAATGGCTGATCAGAATTTTCCAATTTGCTGATCAAAAAATTTCCCACAATTGTAAGGAGAGACAGGGACTCACACGTGGTTAGCATATGAAGATCCATTTTTTCCCCTTGTGCTAGCATGCTCAATTAAGTCTTGTGTTTCTGGCTTTATGGTTCTCTGTAGTAAATATTATAAATCTTGCCTGATTGTATCTATGAGCGAAGCCAAGTCATGATCTGAGTTAAAGATTAGGGATCTTAAGACTTTTGATTTACCACCCATATTGTGTGGAAGTTCCTCATGCTACCTTCTCTTAGGATTTAAGTAAAATAGAGAAGATTGTTTAAGATTTGAAAGATGATTTTATAGTGAAAAGTAGGAGGCTCTCTCCTATTAAAGATAAATGAAAATTGAATTTAAATTTTATCTGTTTATCTGTCTGTTTATATATCATCTGTCTGTCTAACTATATATTATCTATCTTCATTTCTTTAAAATGAAATAGTTAAAAATATAGAAGCAGTTATCATTATAGTATTAACCTAATAATTCCAACCAGTTGTTCAAACTGTTCGATTTTTTTCTGTGAAAAAATGTACTGGCAGAAAATACACAAATCAAACGATTGCCATATTAACGGAATTATTGCATTTCCATTTCAAAGGAAAGTTGGCCAGATATTTTCTTATCCAAGTTTAAAGAGGAAGTTAATATTTTATCCTTTGTCTTCCTATCCCCGAAAACTGTTGATTGCTTAATATTTTTATACAGAGAGGTTAATAGTTTGAGCTCCATACCATTATAACTTTTCAGAGTCATTTGGTAGGTTTTGTATAATTCCGTTATTGCAGTTTAACTTTCTGAAGAAAAATGTTGCATATTAGCAAGTTGGAAAACTAATAATCTAACAAGCACTCTATTCAAACTATATTCCAATGCAAAAAGAGCAAATCAAAGCATATTTATAAAAGGAAATGAAGAATTTTAGAACAAAAGTGGGGAAAGGGTTTTGTTTCTAAAATCTATTGTTCATTTCCCAGAAGAATTCATTACGAAAAACATGTTTCTATTTAGTAGCTATAGCAAAATCTAACAGGGCATTCAGTGGTTTGTAAAGAGGCAGACTTGGCATGCATTCCAATTTTTGTGTGTGTGTGTGCGCCTCTGAGTCAGTGTTGACTCTTGGTGCCTGCTGGATAAATCCTTGCAGTTTTCTTGGCAAAACATTGGAAGTAGTTTACCGTTGCCTCTTTCCTGAAACAGCCTCCCCCTTGTATCTGGGGAGTGGTGACTAGAAGTTAGCCTCTTGGTTTCTAGTCTGATACCTTAATAAGTTAAACACCAAACTAGCTCTAAATTCCAAATTCAAGGCCTGTTTTGTTTTATTCTTTTTATTATTGTTGTTATTTCAGGGCATATCCACACTCATTGTTTAAACTGTTCCTCTGTACTGATCAGTTTGACTTTATAAAAATCCTGACTGAACTTAGTCTCTTTGGAACAATTTGCAAAGAACTTAGCCCAGAAATCAGGTTCACCAATTGGGCAATTCTGCTGCTGTGCTCTCATCTAGCTCAGAGAAGAAACTGTCAATAATTTTTCTTTCCTTGGGCAGGTCTTCCTGAACATATAGACATTTAGGTTTGTTTGTGTGTCTTTTCTCTCCGCGTGTGAAACTGTTGAGAGTGTTGAAATGTCAGTCTGAATCCAATATCAACAGTATATCGATGAAATCTAAATATATATTTATTTATTTATTTATATATTTTTATACCGTTCTTCTCCCCGAAGGGACCCAGGGCGGTGTACAGCCATTTTAAAACAACAGAAACCACAATAGACAAAACAAACACCAAGTTTAAAACTAATTAAAAATAATAAATTTGTGTGGCAAGTAATTTAAAAACCGGAATATTTGACCAATATATTTCTACTCTGCACCACCCGTGTCCTAGATAGGGAGGAAGAGACTTGGGTTAAGTTCTGACAAGACTAATGGCTGAGGACTTTCCACTTTCAGGCTTGAATAGTATGCTTTGTACTTTAGCTCTTGCCTTCTGGAACAGCATTCACCCAGAGGTATGCATGGCTTCCACCATGATGACATTCAGAAAGTCATTGAAAAACTAGCTACTCTTGGGGAAGGATGATCATTGAGCTGCTATAGATTGTTAGTATATATGGTTTCTCTACTGGATACATGACTCGTCATATTTTTTATGATGACAGTTGAAAAGCACATCATTGATTTTATATCATTGCTAGCATATGTTCTTGAAGAGAAATATTTTAAGGGGGGGATCACAACTGAACAAACAGATGTCTTTCTGGTGTCAAAAAAAGTAATTCCATATACATATAGAACATTTTGACATTTTTTTGCTGCAATTTTTATTGTTGATTTCAGAAAACAGTTACTGTGTTCTCCTTGCCAGTTGTCCATTTCTCCCTTTGTCTTGTTCAGGCATCTGGTAATTGTAACCCTATCTGGTTTGAGGCTTTGGAAGTGCTTGTTCTGCTCTGAGTCCCTGGCATTCCCCTGGGGCAGGGCTTCCCAGCCTGGGCAACTTTAAGGCAGGTGGACTTCAACTCCCAACTCCCCATGCTGGCTGGGGAATTCTGGGCGTTGAAGTCCACCCACCTTAAAGTTGGCCAGGTTGGGAAACTCTGCTCTTGGAGGAGGGATCTTCATGAGAAAAATAAAATCAATCTCTCTGCTAACTACATAAGAGTTTATATATAAGCAGCAGCTTTTAAACACTCTATAAATATTTACAAATTCTGAATTGGTACACAGGTACACAGGTACAAAGGAGCTAATACCCTACGGAAAGTAATATCTCTCTCTTACTCCACAGCACTTTCCTCTAACTTGTGTTTCTGAAGTACAAGAAGAGTGGAAATGTAAGAAAGGCAAATATAAATATTTCATTTTCACAATGGAAGAAGCAAAAATTTGAGATTCACTCGTGATACAGCCTCAGCTAAATAGGGACAAGAATGTGGCATCCTTGAACTTATGAGAAATAAAAGACATTTCATTTTTCTTTCTTTATAATTTCCATTTATATAGCTGGCCCAATTCAAAAATGCTCACAATTTAAGTAGAGATACAGTATGTGGTATGTTGTCCTTCTAAGTCACCAAACATCTCTCCCTTTTTAAATCAGAAAAGGTTTGTTCAGAAAACAAAAATCTTGAAGAACAATTGGGTAAGATTGAAAAAAAACTGGATCTAAGTCTGCATATGCTCATCTTGCAACTAAACGGACACAGAAAAAGAGTTGATTAATAATGTTTGTCACAGAGCATTCTTTCTTTGATATTTCACCTAAATGTATTCTCAAAATATATGTTTAGATATATAATCCGGAGGTGGCAATAAAGTTGGAGAAATGACAACATTTTTAAAAAATAGCTAATATAGAAGATAAAATAAATTTAATGAGTTCATTCCCAGAAGGGTCAAGCTTGCCAAATATCTCTACCAATCCTCCTGGGACTCCAGAAGCCTCACCACACAAGGGCAATTCAATGGCCACTCTTCAGTATCATGCCAAGCCCAACATTCCAGAAAGAGAGGTGAAAAACTAATAAATTACTTTCAAACAGATTTAATTTTTACCTACCCTACTCTTTTGCAATCTTTTATATGTTGTGTTACAGTTTTAAGAAGTAGGGTTTTTATCTGCATCCACTTAGAGCATTGTCTTTGATAATTGCAGGCAGACACAGAAATGAATCAAAGAAGAAATTAGTCAGAATTCTTACTCAGCAAAGCAATGGTGAGGCCCTATTACGATCTTAATCATAAAATACATTCATTATGTTATAAAATACATTCATCATGTTATAAAATACATTCATCATGTCATAAAATACATTCATCATGTCATAAGATACATTCATCATGCAATAAGATACATTTTTGTGATAGGCATAAAACAGTCATAGAATTCTAAATAAGCAATCTACAAGTCATACTAGGCTCCTAAATAAAACAACTACTATAGATTGTAGGATACAAACAACAAGTTAATTGTCATACAAATAAGAGAATAGGTAATAGGTACTAGGAAATATGAGAAGGATAATAGCGATACATTCCTACTAGCTAGTTTAACAGTGTTGTGAAAGTTAGTTGTTTAGCAGAGTGATGGCATGGGGGGAAATTGTCCTTGTGTCTAGTTGTTTTTGTTTGCAATGCCCTATAGCAGTGATGGCTAACGTTTTAGGCACCAGGTGCCCAGACAAGTAGCAGCTAATCGTGACATCATCGCCCGGCACGGCTACTCCTTTCTGAGCATGCGTGACTCTGAGACAACTTGGCTCGCATGCCAGTTGAGAGGGCTCTGTATGCCTGCCACGGCACGCATGCCATAGGTTCATCACCGCAGCCTTATAGCGACATCTGGATGGAAGAAGTTGAAACAGATTATGCCCAGGTTGTGAGGGATCTGTAGTTATTTTCTCAGCCCTCTTTCTGACTCATGCAGTGTACAGGTCTTCAAGGTCTCTATTGTTGATACTGTGTTGTCTAGTATTGTAAGAGGTAATAGAATAGAATTTCTACAATTTTGAGTGAGTTCAGTTCAAGATTGTTCCAGTCACAGCGCAAGGCTAGTTGAGCTTCACCAACTTTTTCTCCCACTGCTGACAAGGCACACCCAACTTGGAACATTGTGTGACACCTGCTGGCTATGCCAAGTCCTTTTTCTAAAGTGAGGAAAGTGAGTTGGGAATGAAGGAGTGTGGCCATGCGAAGCAACCTGTGTGCCTTCCTACCCCTGGCAGTGGCCTCCTGTGGCCTGGCTTCACTTGCGCCAAGCGACAGCACCTACTTGCCTCCCTGCTAGTTGTTTGCAAGCTGCCCAGGACTCACAGCTTTATGCAGGCTTCCCTACTGCCCATGATTGTTGGCAGCCTGCAGGTAGTCATGAGGTAATCCCTGCTTAATGATTCACAATTCTCAGTTAACAACAATGGAGATTGATATATTGACATCACTAAAGAATACTGTTATATGATGTTGTAGTTTACAATTATATTGCTTAGTGGTAAAAATTTTGATCCCAATTACTGTTAATAACTGAGGATTTCCTGTAAAGGTAAAACAAACTATGGACCATCACATTTACTCATTGGGGATGAAGATTCTAGCTTATTACTAGACAAATTGTGCCCTTTGGGATCATAATTTCAGAGTTATTTCTTTACCTAAACAGAGAAACAAATAGTGAAGTATTTGTACATCCCTATAATGGAGACAGACATGTATAATGCTGTAAGTTTCTTTAAGGAACATGAGATAAAACTGCAGCTACCCAACATGTTCAATCTTCAGCACAGTAACTCTCAGAGAGAGTTGCTTCAGTTCATTGAGGTTTGTGGGCATTTGTTTATGCACTGCTCTTTTAAGGTTCTGCCATAGCATTTCAATTGGGTTGAGGTTTGGACTTTGACTGGCCCATTGCAAACCTTGATTCTTTGGCCATTCTGCTGTGAATTTGCTTGGAATTGCTTTTCTAAGATCATTGCTGATGTCTTTACTCTTTGACATTAACATACACCTCAAGGCTAGAGACCAGCAAATTCCTAAAACCTCAGCTTTTATAGAGGTTGTCACACTTGTTGATGATCAATTGATCAAGGGCACTTGATTAGCAGCACCTGGCTGCTACTTAGCCTCTTCCTACATATGGAAGCAGTATTTATTATTATTATTATTTATTATTATTTTAATTTTTATACTGCCGTTCTCCCGAAGGACTCAGGGCGGTGTACAACCATAATAAAAACATAGGCATCAACAGCAATACTAAAAATCCAATTAAAAACATTAAATACTTCGGCTGTCTAAAAGTTAAAATTTCCAATTAAGAAGTTTAGAACCAAATTAAGAATAAAAGAGGGCTCATGACAACCTGACTTGGGTGAATAACAAGGTCTTTAGGGCCCGATGGAAGGCTCGGAGATCTGGGATAGTCCATATATACAGAGGAAGTTTGTTCCAAAGGACTGGAGCTGCCACAGAGAAGGCTCTCACCCTGGGGGTCGTCAGCCGGCATTGTCTGTCTGACGGCACGCTGATGAGCCCCTCTCTGTGCGAGCGTACTGGCTTGAGGGAGATGTTGGCTGGTAGTAGGCGTTCCTGCAGATATCTTGGTCCTGTGCCATGGAGCGCTTTAAAGGTCATAACCAAAACCTTGAAACACACCTGAAAGACCACAGGCAGCCAGTGCAGCTTGCGCAGGAGTGGGTCACATGGGCACGGCCACCCGCCCCCACAATCCCCCACATGGCCACATTCTGGACCATCTGCAGCCTTTGGGTATGGTTCAAGGGGAGCCCCATGGAGAGTGCATTGCAATAGTCTAGTCGAGAAATGACCAGGGCATGAGTGACCGTGCATAGGGAGTCCTGATCAAGAAAGGGCGGCAACTGGTGAATCAAGCGAACTTCATATGATCTTCTAAAGACAGCTGTGAATCAGGGAGGACACCCGTTGCAAGCCCTTTCCGCAGGGGCTAAAGTATCGCCCCCGATAGCCAGTGATGGTGACAACTGGCTATATTGGGACACCAGCATCCACAGCCACTCGATCTTGGAAGGGTTGAGCCTGAGCCTGTTCCTCCCCATCCAGATCTGCATGGCTTCAAGATACTGGGTCATTACCTCACCTGCATCGTTGGGGTGGCCTGGGGTGGAGACGTACAGCTGAGTATCATCAGCGTACTGATGATCTCACCCAGCGGTTTCATGTAGATGTTGAACAGGAGGGGTGAGAGAACCGACCCCTGCGGCACCCCACATACCAGGTGCCTTGGAGTCAATCTCTGCCCTCCTGCCAGCACCGTCTGCATCCGGTCGGAGAGGTAGGAGGAGAACCACTGCAGAACAGTGTCTCCCACTCACAACCCCTCCAACCGGCGCAGCATGATACCATGGTCGATGGTATCAAAAGCCGCCGAGAGGTCTAACAGGACCAGGA
>JANHFO010001933.1:127780-141046 GCA_032468095.1 Pareas carinatus | reverse complement strand
GTCTCTCTCTCTCCTAAGCAGGAAGAAATATACTAAAATGTGTAAATACTTAAAGAGACCAATTATTTTGTAATAATATTATGTTATATTAAATAAGAGCCTTTTATATTAATAAAATGGAAGTTCTCTCATCATTATTTTACAAATGTACCTTTTTAAAAAATTCATATTGGTGGGCCTTGGGATTTCAAATTGTGAATTTGGTGGTCCCCGAGATCAAAAAGGTCGGTGACCACTGATTTAGATCATCCTTGTCAATCTGCTACCTTACAGAAGAGCAAGTTTCAGTTCCCAGAATTTACTCCAGGAGAGACAGTAACGATCGTCACTGGAGGGCATCAGTTTGGGGAATGGTGGACTTAGAATGAAAACAACTACACAAGAGAATCTAATATGGCATAACCAGGCATCACTGGGAAACAGTGGCAAAGGATTCAAGAAGAGGTTGATAATTATAACGGAGGGATGAGAGATCTGAATTGAAAATTCAGCCAAAGAAATTCAATACAGAATTGAATAAATGCAGAATATACAGTCCTAGTTACCAAATAATTTAACCCTTAAGATAGGAATGGACAATGGCAATGCAATCAAAACTTTAGCTTTGATGACAAAAAGTTTATACTAAGACTGAAAGCAGAATCATCACAGCAGGCAGTCGTTGGCAGCCAGGAGATGATTCAACTTTTTGCTGCTCTTTGATAACAATTGTAAATACAATGAAAATTGATAAACTGAACAAAAAGCAATCATTTAATGCTTTGTTCCAATTAGACTCTTACTGTGTGTTTTTAACTGAATTGGACCACTTCACTGTTCTGGATTCTGTGTTTTGTTTTGCCATAAGGGCTGAAGGCCAAAAGCAGCAGTACTGCATCTAAGAAGTCTATATGAAACCTCAAGAGGATAATGTGGAAGAAAACTCATTAAAGGTCATTAAGTCTAGTGAATGCTTCACGATTTGTTTCCATTTTTCATCACTTTTAAGACAAGTTATAATACTCTTTAAATAAAATGTGAGCAGTGAAACATTTAATTGTATGCCATAGGTATGTAGAAACATTGCATGTATTAAACAGCTGTTTTAGTTTCTCAATGCACATCAAGCAAAAACTCAGGAGATTGGATAGTAGTCCTTACCTGTATAAGTCAAGGCAGTTATACCAAGCGCCACAATAGGAACTCTGTACACGGAAGAGAAGGTTTGAAGCTTGAGAATGATTAACTGAAAAAGAAAGGAACCCATGGCTTCTACAAAAATGCCCTGGGAGATAGAGGTTTTGAGAGATGAGCTGCAATCCTGGGTCATTAAGTTCTGGATCATGTGGAAAGCTGTAAATTCCTTGGACCAATATTTCTTGGTAAAAGCACAAGCTACTTCCATTCCCAGAAACTGGGCCAAAATTTTAACAATACTGCCTACAAAAGAACAATCCAAAGCTAGAAATTCCTGAAGAGAAGCTACAGGGTTGGCAGCAATTCCATCAAAAGAGGCACCATGAGCTAAGAAGATTACAAACAAGAGAGTCAGGCTCACATCTGGGCCAAAGCCACCACCCCATGGGCCAATCTCCCTTAGCATCTTCAATTCAAGGTAGCAAGCACATATCTGGAAGGAACTGGCTAATTCACCAGCGAGACAAAAATATACATTAGATGGGAAAATTCTCCGGAAGAATCGCCTAGCAAATTCACAAAGAGTTATAACTGAGAAGAAAAAAATGATTGAGACATTCAGTCCAGACATTCTGTGAAATACACTGGAGATGTAGTAGTTGTGTTCTAACTCAAAAAAATCTTCACTGCATGAAAGAGAGGAGAAACTATTAGCTAATCTTCCCTTAAAAGCATATTTAAGCAAACGTGGCATAGTTTGATAGGTATCAGGTTAATAGGGTCACAGAAATGTCTGGGAAAACCAACATATTTAACACCATGAAGAATGGCTCAGATAGAATGTTGCTTCCTTATCACTTCACAACTGCTCTAACCAGAATTTCACCTTTGGTCATTTCTTTTTCACTAAATTCCACTTAAGCCTTTTTCCATTCCTAGAAACCCCACCTAAGTCTGTTTCAGAAAAAAACATTAATAAGCCGCACCTTGGAATTGATTCGAAATCCAGTGAAACTAGCAGATGATTCCAAGGACAAAGCAATTGAGATTCTTGATTTCAAAAGCTTACTCTTTTTCAACAAATGTCTAGCGATAAAAGCTTTTCCTATTGTTGTTGTCTTAAAGTTGCTTCATGGGAGCCCTCTAGACAGTTGTCTTGAAAAAATGTTCAGTCTTCAGTCAGTGACTAATGATTATCAGAGTGGTACTCATGGGTGTTTTTATTATTCCAATCATGACATTGCTTGGTTTTTCTTTTGCATCTGCCTTCAACTTTATCAAGTGCATTTTTTCTTGAATGATCTTTATCTTTCCATACCTTCAAAATATGAAAGTTTTAATCTTGTCATTTGAACCCTTTAAGTCTCAAAACCTAGTCATTCACAATATGCTTCACCAGTTTTTCGAAATCAGCTTTTTTCTTCACTTTTCCTGTAAGGCTATAAAATAATCTCCATTGCTATCAATGGACGCTAGTTTAAAGTCTCTTTGTTATGGTGGGGAATTTCCAGATTGATTTTGTTGAGTTCTATGCCAGCCATCTTACCAAGTTGACTCTATGCAGCTTACAGATCCTTTCCTTGTCATTGCTTTAACTTCTCTCTTACAATATTTCTTCAATTTGCATCAGAGCTTAAAATATCACTTAGGAATGTCTTTTCGTTCTTCATATATATTATGGATTATATATATATATATTATGGGTTATAGGGATGGCCACATAATAATGAATAAAACACCAGTCTTGTCCTTCTGATATGGCCTTTCCAAATTATGGTTAAATATCCTTTATATTGTTTCTTTCAGTATGAAATACAAAGTTGCAAAAACTATAGTGTAAATGGTGGAATTAAGTGTACTAACCTCTCCCTCACCAATCATAACATTACAATAGAACTTTACTGTCACTTTGAATGTACACTAATCAGCATATATTAAAATGAAATTACGTTGCATTCAGCTTACAAGAGATAACCCCTCCAATATACTCTACCTAAAACATGATAAAAAGTATAGACACCCTCTCTCTCTCTCTCTCTCTTTCACACACACACACACACACACACACACAAAAAGAAACATCAGTCTAGTTCAAATATATACATATGCATGCCAGAAAAAAAGAAATCCTGCAAATTTACCAGACAGATGGCATAAAGAACAAACTTGCAGAATCTGGTAGTCCTGCTATGAGTACTGAGTACTTTGCCCACTTTATATCACTTCCGCTGCATTGAGGCAAGCCACCAGTGCTAGAAATTTAAGAAAACTACTCTTCCAAGCAATGGGAAAGACTGTAAAACTTTGCATAACAAACACTATTAATCTGCGAAACAGATAACTGGCACTGGACTGAAATGCAAAAACTCATTTTAAAAGCAGAATTGGCATAGTTTTTACAATGCAATATACTAAGCACTTTAATCTTAGCATTTTTGAATTTAATGAAACTACCCGAAGTAGTTGCTTAGGTACAGTGTGTATCCCATAATCGGATGGACAAAACCAAGTGCACTTTCATGAAGATCAGAGATAAAGAACAGCCTGTCTACTTAGTGCTGTCTTTACTAGCTGAGCTAAGTACCTTCTCTCTCCACAGAGACCCTCAGGATCAACTGCCACCATGACAAGAGTATCAACTTTCTGTTGCTAAGCAAGGCAGTTAAATAAGTTCTGCCCCACTTTACATTTCTTGGCAGTTGTTAAGTGAATCACAGCACTAGTTAAGTTAGTTAACACAATTGTTATGTGAATCTGGCTTCCCCATTGACTTTCCTTGTCGTCAGAAGGTAGCAAAAGATGATCACATGACGAGACACTGCAACCATCATGCATGAGTTGCCAAGCGTCTGAATTTGGATCACATAATCATGGAAATGCTGCAACCATGTGAAAAATGGTCACAAGTCATTTTTTTTCAGTGCCATTGTAGTTTCGGTCACTAAAGGAGCTGCTGTAAGATGAGGCCTACCTGTAATTCTACAGCCTTAAGTCAATGATCAGTTTGAGAGGTAATGTCAATTTCACATAACACAAAATATTAGTTTGACGCTGGTAACAGTAGCCAATCAGGATTTATATACAGTATCATTTTGTTCTGTCATCTATATTTTAATGTTTTAAGTGCCTATCAATCTAAATGAGTTACTGAGCTCCTTAAAATGTAGTTATTAGTATAAAATTAGTGACACATTATACTGGCCTTGACCAGATTTGTATCAGAATTTAGCCTGTGACATATAGTTGCTTTCATTTCCCCATGCTGGCTTGAGTAATTCTGGGAGTTGAAGTCCACAAGCCCTAAAGGGACCAAGGTTGGAAACCTCTGATCTAAAAGATTAAAGCAATAGGCATTGATAGTTCACTGGTATAGGAAAATACTGAATTAACATTTAATTGTTACTGTGTTATTAGTTGAAATTCATGATCAACAAATTCAGTCATATTTTTTACTCTTAAAACATGGTTCATAACCGTTTTTTTAGAGGAATTAAGTGGACAAATGTCTCAAAAAAAACCCTAATCATTAGCACCAAGATGTCTCAGCTGGTTCGGTGTCATGGAAGTTTTGAAGACAAATGATAATTCAAGTCTGCTCCAATGAATCACCAAAGCATACACAAGTAAACACAAATGCTCTCTGATTGATCCATTATTTAATTAAGGTGTTGGAGAGAAGAAAGATCTGTCAATCATTTTAAAAATGTTTATTTCTAGCCCTGAAAGAATCATTAAACATAGACAATACAGTAGTTAATATTGCAATAACATTAAATAACAGAATGGGATTAAATTATACAAAATTTGAGGTCAATTTAAAAAAATCAAAAGCTTGCATTATTTCCATCTCCATCTGACAAAGAAAGGAACAAAGAAAGAAATCATTAATTCCAGCTACAAATACAAATTCTTCAACACTTAACAGAAAAGTTACTCCAAGCTGTTCCATAGTACGCATTTGATGACCACTTAAATTAATTGATGCAATTTCAAATGATGAATGACTCCGATCTAAACCCAACATGCTTAACTTCATACTAAATTACAATGGGGGAAGGGAGACTAAGAGCTCATCATTCCAGATAAGCTTGCTTTAATGAAATATGTTCCGTATTACATTATCACACTATCAAACATGTGTGGCAGTCTTGCCTAAGATCCAAAAGCTGATTTAGTTATTTGATGGAAGTGGTGAAGTTCTGTTTAAGGACTCATATACTTACGAACTTTTGTCATTTCATTTTTAATGTTAAAGATACACAAAGTTGCCAATTAAAATCTCCTTTCTCTTTAGCAACCTCCACAAAACAGTATTTTAATTTGCGAAATTGTAAAGTATTATGTGCCATTTAAGACGGACAGTTTTAAATTTTAATCTGGCTCAATGTTTTAAGTTGATCAAAACTAGTTATGTTTCAGAAATATGTACCTCATGACCGAATAAACCAGTCAATATTTATTCACTTTATTTCTGAAAATCTGATTAATGTAGATTTGCTATTTCTGTGTCTAAAACAAATAATGTATATTCAATCCAAAGTATACAAACTGCAAACAAAACACTGTTTTGTTTATCTAATGGAATATTCCCATCAATTCATTTCTATTCTTTTTAATGAACAATGGGCACAAAAATTAGATGATTATGTAAGCTGTACATTTTAAGAATATCAAATAGACACAATTTGGAATACGTGGATACCTTGAGGCAAAGAAATAAGTGTACAACATATTTCATTAACTCCTGTGTTAATTCAATTGTATGCAACTTTAAATTATTTAAAAAACATCATTAAAATTCAGTTCATTATCTGCTAAAATCCATTTTAAGGTGACAATAAATGTTAAGAATTTAAGTATTCAGAAGAGAACTACCTTTCAATACTATTACAAAAAACACTAAAACATACACATCCACAGGAGCCTTCATTTCTACATATTCCATTGCCAGCAATAGACAAAGACCCAATAAAAGATTAAATTAACTGGGATTTTTAATGTTTTAAAAATGTATCAATATAAGATCAAAATTATTTTAAATTCTGTATTAACATTGAAAGCCATTTTTAAAAGAAGGAACTGGACTTAAATACAACTCCGATTAGAACTTCACACCTTCTTGGGCTAAACCAAAGCACGTTCAAAATATTCTGAAAATAAATAGACTGGTTTGTTACACAATTTTCAGAGTAATACTTCTGACAAGATATGGATGCACAAGTATGGTATTGCTTTTAGTTGCATTAATAAGGCATTGCTGGTATCAATCAGAATGCAAAAAAGTTCTAAGGTGTAAAGGAATAAGAGCCCTTTGTATTACTGTAGATCAAAAACTGGAATATGGCCAGCACTTATTTTACAATACCTTCATCATGATCTTCTTGTATGAATATTGTTCACAAATAGAAAAAGGGTTTACCACTGACCATGAGGCAACCTCTTATCATTTTAAGAAGCTCTCCCCAAAATACCATCTAGGAAGCCAAGAAAGCTAGAGCACCAAATTAAATGTCTTACATTATTATTTGGCACATTATCATTAAGAAATTTTCTATCAAGGACATAAAAAACACCGTGATTTAAAATTTGAGCAATGTGAGAAACTCCGAATTATATCTTGCCCCATCAACTAGATGTTGAGTTCTTTATTAATCTAATTGGTTTATCATAAGAGGCACTTTATCTTGTTTTTGTCCTTAATTATAATAGTAAAGTTTTTCAAGAGAAAGAATCACCAAGACAAAATTTCATAGTCACAAGAAAATTCCAATAATTTTGAACCTAGATTATTCCCCGTTCCATTTTATCTGTATAAAATAGCACTTCGGGTGTTCTGAGGCTTTAGTCAGCTGAATCATATAAAATTCTTGGGTATTCTGCAAATCTACTGGGTCTTTTATTAGTAGAAATAGTATGAATATATTCATATTTATATATATATAAAGAAAGAAACCTTTAATACTTAGCCCTGACAATTTCAAATTTGCTTTGGAGAGAAAATGTACAACATATACAAAATGTATTTAATACAAAGAAGGGTACTTTTAAAAATCAGAAAGCACCAGCATGTAGCCCACAGCCCAAGTCAGAACATGGATAAAGCACTTTGCTATAAAACAATACATTTTCCAAGACATCCCTTTAAAAGGTTACTAATCAGCCTATATAGGCAAGGAACAAATGGAAGACAATTCACAGGAGTGGGGTTTTCTCCCCAAGCTCAAAGGATGGTTTCATTACTGAAAAGAAAATACTTTTCCCATTACCAAACAAGTATTCAGTCTCTAACATTCAGAGGCACCTTTCCCCTATCTTACAAAATCCACACACAAATTTCTACATCCAATTGTGCTGAGCTGCTTTCTTTCCACTCTGCCTGTCTTATGCTCTTTGTTTCAGAACTGTTATTACAGTCCCCACATATCTGGATGGTTAACACAAGAAGGGTTATACCTAACTGCATATTAAAAAGAGAAAGAGGAACTTTCACATTTCTATCTGTCTTAAGTAACTCAAAAGTTCCCATGCTTTGAGTTACTGTCTAGCAAAGGAAACCTACGGTGATAAAAGGCGAGCAGATTAAAACAATACCTCCCTCTAAAAGCTTGAATCAACTGTTCAAGTATTGCAAATGTTCAAATCAGAGCACAGATGGGAACTGGTACAGCAAAGTCACTGAAAAACAACTCGCTGGCATAGCAAAATATTGAGTTGTCTGTAAAAGTGATAAAAAGGCCAGTGATTCAGTTTACAACTTCTTTAAGACTTGCAGAAAAGTTCACTATTATCACCATTTTTCTTCTCTTGTATCTTAGAGCTGAGGTGATTTTTTTCCCTTCTGCAGACTTTCAACATCTCTAACAAGAGCAACAACCTGTATATTATACGGAAGATTTAAACAAAAAACAAAGCAGACAAACAAACAAATCCAGGAATGATGAAGACCACAACAGCAATGTTAGCGATTACTCTTCATGGCTTCTTTGGCTGCTAGAATCAATGGCGTCAAACTTGACAAAGGTTTTGCCAGTTTCAAGAAAGAATGCTAATGGAGAGAGAAACAAAGTTTGATTTCAAAATACCATTTCAAAACAAACACTTTGAAAACAATCCAAAAATGAAATTATATACAAAAATATTTTTCAGATAGATGTCCAAGAAAATTGGCAATGAAAAGAATACATTAAAAGAAAGGAGAAGCATGCAGCCTTGGGAAAATTTGAGTACTCAACATTAAGTCACAGAAGTAACTCCACAGGTGGTATTACAGTGAGAGAAGAACATTCTTCCACCATTTCTTTACCAGAATATTTAAATAATTATGACTATAACTACCTTACTATGCTATGAATAGAGATAAGGTGAAAGCAAGCCCAATAATTGTGACTCTTAATTTTCAAACTTTGTTAAATGGCACTAACAGTATCTTTCTTCAATGGAACAAAACCAAGACCTCTGCAAATTCTTCCTATCCTAAGCAATTCCACTGAAAGTTAACTGTAGATTTCACCCTCCTATACACTGCGGCCGCGCGGGGGATTATGGGGGCCCAGGGCCATGCCCATGTAACCCCCCTCCTGCGTGAGCTGCACTGCCTGCCTGTGGCCTTCCGGGTGCGCTTCAAGGTAATGGTGATGACCTTTAAAGCGCTCCATGGCATGGGACCAGGGTATCTTCAGAAACGCCTACTACCAGCTAATATCTCCCACAGGCCAGTACTCTCGCACAGAGAGGGCCTCATCAGGGTGCCGTCGGCCAGACAATGTGGCTACCCCAGCCCTGTGGAACGAACTTCTCCCGGAAATCCGGACCATCACGGATCTCCTGGTCTTCTGTCGGGCTGTAAAGACATTCTTATTTACCCAAGCCGGGTTGTCCTGATCCCTCTTTTATATTTTGTATTTTAATTGGGTTTTAAATTTTAAATTCTATATGGAATTTTTTTAGTTTAGGCCAGTTTGTTTAATTCTTTTAAAGGGTTTTAATTATTGTATTATTGTATATCTGTGTTTTTATTTCTGGCTGTATACCGCCCCGAGTCCCTCGGGAAAGGGGCGGTATAGAAATTTAAATAATAAATAAATAAATAAATAAATCAGATATAAAGTACCTGTAAAAGTGACAAAATTTTCCAGATGTTGTATATATTTGATGTTCTTTGAGAATTGACAGAATACAATCAAATCCACCTTAAAAGGTTCTATCAGAATGCCCTCTAAAGAAATTCTACAACCTAAAAGTCAAGTGAAGGAAGATCAAAAGGAACATTTCTCCATCTTAGCATACAGCTTCTGTTTGCACAGGCTTTTCAGAACATTTCTGACATGTTCAGTATGGGCAGCTGGAGTTTCAGAGAAAATCAAAATGTCATATAAATACACCATGACATAAGAGTCCAAAATGTCCGAAAATATTTTGTTCATGAATCTTACAAAGACTGAAGGGCAATTGCATAGGCCAAAGGACATTGCAATATATTTAAACTTTTCATAGTACATGTCAAAGATAGTTAGATATTCATGTCCCCCCTTCCTATAAATCACATTTTAAGACCCTCTCAACTCCAATTCAGGAAAGAGATACTTGTTTTTTGTGCCAAAAAGTTGAGGAACAAGTGAGAAGGGATAGTGATTTTTAATGGTTCCCAAATTTAACATTCTGAACTCATGAAACACACCCAGAGAACCATCTTTTTAGGATGGTAGCCTAAATTGTAAAAGTGTTAATGAATCCTTCTTGCAAATTGTCAATAATAAATTCCTTTTAAAAGATTAAAAATGAGACACAGAATATTGGTGTTTAGCAGGAATCTGAGCTCTTGAAATCAGGTTAATAACAAAACCATAGATAGGTGTGTGGGGGGGTATTGCCAACATACATATCTTCTTTTTCCTCAAAAGCATCAGTCAGAATGTTGTTCTTGTAGAATAGAAGCAGTGACTTGTAGAATAGTTCCAAAGAAAGGGTTACCTATGATGAATGTCTATGGAGATTCTCAATCATCCAGGTTATGGTTGTCCCAAAGGTACCTTTCAAAGACAACTGGACTTTCTTGGGTTTTTTTCCTTGAAAAGATTTCACTTCTCATCCAAGAGGCTTTTCAGTTCAACTGAAGAATTTTCTTGGATGACATGCACATTTGGGAATACCAGTGATAAAGTAGGATGTTAAACAATTGGGCCAGAACATAAAAATGCTCAATCTGTGGTTTCTATATAACTTGAAGTTTAACTGTTTGTACCATAGACATGTTAATAAAATTGGCTCTTACTCCAAAATCCAATAAAGCAGGGAAAAAATGTATACCTGAGACATCTTGAGAATGTAGAACTGTCATCAAGGTATGTTCTGAATTCCCCTCAGGGTTTCTGAAACTTCTGAAACAAAGCTTCCCTCATTTTATCATTCTTCCTATTTAAGATGATTAGCACACTTACTACCAAATGGTCTTTGACTTCACATTTATCACATGAGACTCAGGATGAGATAGCTAAGCAAGGCAAGACAGATGAGTGCAAAGAGTCTTCAATGGCCACAATAAAGATGTAAAATTATTTTTAGATGGGATAGATCATAGGTGATATGGTGAGAATTTCCATTGGTCACTTGATGAGCTCCTGCATTTGGGAAGTAACCAGTGTATTTGACATGATTGCAGTCAAGAAAACTCTTTCTGTTAACTAACGAGTTTCATTAACTAAGGAACTGTGGCATATGAAGCAGCAGAAACTAAGAGTGATATGCCGGTGAAGACGGATGAAAGGCAAATCTGACTGAATGCGGATATGAGGTCATTTTTAAGCCTACACTGTGGCAGTAAGAACTGTGAAGCTCCTAGGCATTAGTAGCCTAGGAATCTCCAATACTACCCTTGAGACAAATCTCAAAAAATTCAACCAGCGCTGCTGGAAGTTAGATGGGCAGTATTCCAACAAAATTCTCCCTGAAGCCCAGAGTCAGATATAGACATTTTCATCCAGTTATCTTTAGAGCAAAGCCCCCAGAAACCATCAAGTTGTCAAAGATCATAATCAATTTGTCTCCCTGCCTTTTGCATAATCATTGTTGCACCATCTGAACATATGGAAGGAAGATCATATAGAAAAGTACACTTTCCTCTTTGCCCAGCTATGCTCCAGCAATAATTGACTGCAAACAAATGTGATGAATCAGAAAAGCAATGTTGCAAAAAACGCAAATGCAATGTTAGACTGCACCGAAAATCATAATTTCCAAATTGCAAAAAGGAATAGTTTCAGTGTATTCTTCTTTGACCAAACCAACACCAAGCACTATCCAGAAACTGCATATTTTAAGGATTCAGAGAAAGGCAGTAAGGATAACCAAGGAACTAGAAGGGAAATCCTATGAAAAGAAAATGAAGAAAATGGCATGTTTAGTCTTGAGATGTCTGGGGATATGATAGTGCTTTCGACTTACCTGACGGGCTTTCACAGGTAAAATCTGTTCTCTATCATTACAAATGCAGGACATAGAAGAAAGGATTTAAAATATAGGAAAGCAAATTCAGACTGGATATTAAGGGTGGGAGGAAATCCAATGGTAAGTGTTGTTTTAACAATAGAATCGATCACTGAGAAAACTGATAGGCTCCCGATCATGTAATGGATTAAACTGGGTTATACTGACAACTATTTAATGTGGATTCCCGAATACGGATTGGACTTAATTAACTAAATGGCTTATCCCAATTCTTGTTCTTTGCTTCAAGGGTTGCTATATGTATATAGGAGAGAATGTGACACTATTTTTAAACTCACACTAAAATATGAAGGACAAAAAGTATCTAAATGCTAAAATCTAGCATTTAAGGCATCTTATGGCATGGGGGTAAAGTGGTTAGAATGCCGTATTGCAGGCTAATTCAACTGCCAGAAGTTTGATCCTGACCAGCTCGAGATTGATTCAGCCTTCCAGCCTTTCAAGATCAGTAAAATGAGGACCCAGACTGTTGGGAGCAATATGTTGAGGCTGTAAATTGCTTAGAGAGGGCTGTAAAGCATATAAAGCAATATATAAGTCTAAGTGTTATTGTTATTGCTATTGTTATTGCTATCTAGGGATAAATACAAGCCTACCAAAATTCTAGATGAAATCTGTGCTAAGTAAAGGAGGATTAAGAAAACATTAATATATCCTAAACATATTATTTTGGTAACTAAATACTACTCTATTGATGGATTTAGGAAAATAATTTTCAGACCATCTTAGTGTTTTGAAGCTAGTATTAGAAATCTATAAGCCACACTGGAATGTTTCTGCTTTCTAATCATGCACTTAATGTGACATCTACTTGTGCAATACACTTAGTAAATAATATCATGCTGCTATCTTCCCTAGGGTACAGTGAGAAAAAGGGATTCAGACTGAAAACTCACATATGCAAATGTAATGTTAAAAAATTCAATTAGTTTTATGTATCCGATGTAGAGATGAGTAGGGGTTTGATTAAAATTGCATCTTCTATAAACCATCTATGTTTGGCACTTTAGTTCTTTTAAATTGCTAACGATAAATAGGAAAAAATACTCCATAATTCAGATAAAATATTGCCTTCTCTCCCCTGCCTATCCCCCCTCCCATTTATATTTCATATTGGGTTCTTGAATGAATGAATGAATGGTTAGATGGGAAGTTCTCAGAGGTTAATAAGAATAGAGGTTATGCAATAAACTACTAAAAAGGTGATTTCCCCTATGTTTTGACCTTTGCTTTCTCTATTGTTACCTATACCCCTGAAGGATCACACCTTTAGATTATTTGGAGTTGAGGTCATGTCATGTCAAGTTTCAAGGTTAAGTATTGAGTCAAAGTAACAGCCGCTGAGTAAATCTATAGAAGATTATCTATTGAGTGATTAATGACCCTATTGTTTTTTTAAAAAATAATATTCATGACTTTGAAAAAAAAATCTACAAACAAGTACAGAAAGATTTTCCACTAAATAAAGGAACTTCATAATTTACAAAAATATATTAATCAAATTTATAAAAGAACATTTAATTATGTATTTAAATAGCAATAGCAGTTAGACTTATATACCGCTTAACAATGCTTTATAGCCCTCTCTAAGTGGTTTACAGAAATCAGCATATTGCCCCCAACAATCTGGGTCCTCATTTGACCGAC
>JANHFO010001933.1:92299-105363 GCA_032468095.1 Pareas carinatus | reverse complement strand
CGCCCTGAGTCCTTCGGGTGAAGGGCGGGGTAGAAATAATAATAATAATAATAATAATAATAATAATAATAATAATAATAATAATAATAATAACTACACAATTCCCTTCTATTATTAAATTATGCCATTATCAATCATCATTAGCATTATGAAAATCTTAAAATAAGCACAATGATTCTCCGAGTCAGCTGTAACTGTGTCTCCTTGTACCAGTTACAACTCTGTGGTAAGGACAACAAAGCTTTCAGGCTACAGTGCATTTCCATCAGAGAAATCCCAATTATACCACTCCAAAGGAAGAGAAACCAGGAATCCAGGTAATATTTTTGTTTTCAGACTCCAGTAGAAATTTAAACTTCACAAAAAATAGTAATCATTTACTGCTGTACTTTCAAATTTGCATGCTTAGTAAACACAGAGTAAGGGAAGAAATACCCAAATCAATTTGGGATACGAGGAGCTTGTTTGTTTCAAGAAGAACAACTCAAGATGAGAATGCCCCTCACCCTGCTTGTTCTGCCCCATTTGTTTGGACCATGACTAGAAATTCTCTTGCTCCCCACACCTGTTTTCATTCTGTTGATTTCATTGGTCAACTATCTCTCCCCACATACCAACACAGATTTAGAATACTAATGGTATGGTATTTATCTGTAGTGGGATATTTATAGGGTATGTTTTACAATTTTTTTAGAAAAAATAAAATTAAAGCATACTTTAAATAAAAAATCAACATATGATCAAAATGAAATCATTTTTATTCCTCTTAAAAAGCTGACCCATTTGAATTGGTCCTTTCAAAGTCTAATAAGCAATGTGGTTTCTGATTATAAATAACACATTGGGCTTATCAATTTTCCTGTAAAAATAGATTATCTTCAAAGAGATAAACAGCTCAACACAACATATGCAATTTATACAACTTTATGAAAACATTAAAGGCAAAGTTGTTCTAGTCAAATCTAGCTTAAAGTAAGGAAACATTTTGCATATTAAATGTGACCCAAATATGGTGACATAAAATGTGCTAACTGTAATCCAATCTAAATATGATCAAGTTTATATAAAACAAATCTAAAATGAAATTTAATATATTTTCTATTACCATATATGTTCACTTTCAGAAAAGCCACAGTTCTTCCTCCATATATGTGTTTGATGTTGCGAGTTTTTTATGGGCATTTCGCTATTTTTAACTATATTTTGTACTTTCTTATATTTGTTTTTATTCAAGTACATTTTAAAAATACTGTGTGATAGATAGATATCCAGAGTTACTTAAGGTAAACAACCCAATTAATTTTCTAAGTAAATAAACAGACACCTTGGATAAGTGGATGAGACATAAATAAACTTAACTATCCAATATCCTATAAAGGGTTTTCTTCTGATTTAGCAAAGGAAACTGTAAAGTTGCACAATCTAGCTTGTTCAATCCTTGTATCAGATAGTAATAAAAAGAACAAAATAATTTCCTAAATCAAACTTCTTTACCATAGCTAACAAAGGGATAACCATGCTTAATTGTTACTGGAATTACTTCAGGTAAGCGCTGTTGGAAAGTCACCCAGAGTTGCCTTATTGATGAGATGATTGATACATATTTAAATAAATATACAAGCTCTTTGCACTTCTGTATTTCAAAATATTCCTGACCTAGATGCCTGTGAGATTTAAATCTTGTGCAAACAGGAGCAGTTAACTTCAATACCGATTTTATGGTATACTTGCCATTTATTAATGTGATTAACCTTAAAATACGTATTTAGAGAACCAATGTTATGGTGTTTGACTAGAATTGCAAAGATGTT
This sequence comes from Pareas carinatus, assembly GCA_032468095.1. NCBI lineage: Eukaryota > Metazoa > Chordata > Lepidosauria > Squamata > Pareidae > Pareas > Pareas carinatus. The sequence goes on along the minus strand of JANHFO010001933.1, from coordinate 103,552 downwards.
TCATTTAGCCATGAAAGTTCACTGGATAACTTTGGGCCAGCCACTCTGTCCTAGCCCAACTTATCTCACATGGCTTTTGTGGGAAAATTGGTGAAGGGAACGCTGTCTACACAGTCTTGAGCTTCCAGTGAAAAAGCAAAACAAAACTGTAAGGAAACACTGTAAGATGTGTTCTTATATCTTACTTAAATCTTTATACTTCAGAGCTAAAGTACTTCAGAGGTGTGTGGGCACATATAACAGTCCTTTTATATGCAACTCCTTAAAGAAAATACTTTTTTTCTGATTTCTCATAGAAGGCTAGCGTTCCAAGGAAAGGGAGAAGTTTGACTGAATCAGATAAAGTGTTTTAGAATTAGTATCTCTTTAATTCAGATGAGTATTTCCTGGGATCATATAACCATCATTCAATCTAGGAAAAAGCATAGCTTACTAGTAGAGGCACTAAACAATATGACATGTGCACCTCATATAAAGAAAGCAGAAGACCATGAGTTCTAATTCCATCTTAGCCATGAAAGCCAGCTGGGCGTCCTTGGGCCAGCCACACTCTCTCAACCCAATCCACTTCATAGGGTTGTTGTCATGGGGATAATAGAAGAGCAAGGTATGTTGGATATGTTCATAGCCTTATTTGCAAAAAATAGTAAAAGTGAGATATAAATAAAGCACTCTTTTCAGCTCTGGAACCAATGCACTGAACATTCTTAATCCACTACGATTCATTTTAAGCAAAGTTTAAAATAAGATCAACATGTAGCAAACAAGGAAAAATGTTTCAGAGTTCTTCTCGATACTGTAAATTCTCTACTAATATTCCCAAGTAGGAAATGAACGATCTGATGATTAATTAACTTAGTTTTCCTACCGAAGACTATTCTTATTGCATGCCTTAGGGTTGGGTCTTTCATTTTGATATAATTACAGTTAAATCTAAAACCAGGGATTTTCTTGCTCATGTTTGAAAAGACAATATTTTTAGAAGACCAAAGATAAATATGAGCTAGTTATAATGGCTCCAGACAATAGATAATTAGTACTTAACCTAGGTACACTATCATAAAACTGATGGCTTGTTATACAAGTGTTTCAAACAAAGGAAAACACTGCATCCACATAGCAAAAAAACAACCAAACAGAGCAATGGAAAAGGATAGTAATTCCACACCCTCACACATACATTGTTACTGCCAAAAAATCAACAACATTCTCCAGGAAGAGTGCCAAGGTAAAGCTCTCAAAACATGAGCGAGGCAAGGAACTACTTATATTATAAAACATCAGATATATAAAACAAGCTGATTTTTCCTCAGTTGCTCGAAAAAACCCCAACGGTTCACTTAGCAAGGCACTACCACCAGAAGAGAGTTTCACTTTACAAAGGTTTCTAATATTATTCGCAAAATCTACATTAACTATGTGGATCAAAGAAAATGATGTAAATAATCCAGCTGAAATTAAATCTTTTTTCCCCCATTGATCAAACTTTGCTCATTATTCCTCATGTGTAATTAAAGGTTACAGAACTGTGCCAAGTTCTAATTGGTGAAGCAGTATATCAACTTTTTCTTCCTGGCATTTGGCACTCCAATAAATGCTCCTCTGCTGATTCAGGGACAACAAAGGCTATTGTAAGCAAATCGCTAAATCTGCTCTGGGTCTTTCTCCTCTAGGTCCAAGTCAGAAATGAGAGGCAAAAAATTATTTTAGATTTAGCAATTACCTCCAATACCTTTATTTAGAGTTCTGAGGCTAGATGTTTGGAAGATCTAAACATTGCAAAAAAAATTATAGCTTGGCTTCTAACAGAACTGGCAGTTAATAATTACACCTTGGACTTTCTGTCATCATCCAGGTGCAATTTAGAACTTAAAAAGTGACCTACCGCAGGATGAGAATTCACGGCTCTCCACACAATGCTGAACTACAAATCACTGACGGAAGCTTCTTTGGGTACGTTTAGCTCAGAGGTCTCCAACCTTTAAGGCTTGTGGACCTCAACTCCCAGGTATGCTGGTTGAGGAATTCTGGGAGTTGAAGTCCACAAAGCCTTAAAGGGACCAAGGTTGGAGACCTCTGAAAGCTATACCTGAAATACTCTTTTGTCCTCTGTTCCAGATTCCTCAATTCCCGATATTTGTAGTAGTTTTATACTATAAAAATGCCTCAAACACTGAATTAGCAAATACTGAACCACTGCCCCTAGGGAAAATATAGGGTTAGGTTCCCACAAGATTCTGGATTAATCATTTTCATCAACTGATCAATAAATAACTTTGTTTTGTGTTTCTGTTTGAAAACACCTTATTTAATATATATTTCAGCACAAAAATGCAAAAATAGGATGCTAAATAGATCACAAAAAAGCACTTGTTTATATTATGAGAGCTGAAACAAGAAGGCAAAAGGAAACAAGAAGGCATCTTGTTCAATTGCAGTTTGAGAACGTGCATGTTTGGTGACTCAAATTTTTGACCACTCTCCATAGGTCTGAAAAATTGGGGGTTACAAATATTTTTGCAACGGGGTAAATGTGTGAATATGAAATCCATCATTAATTATCAGTGTTAAGCACCTTGATCAGTTCAACATTACTGTATAGTGTGGTAGTAGTTAAAAGCAAATAAATTATCTACAGATTGGCTTAATATTAGCTATTTTTAAGAGGAAGTATAGCTGTGAAATCATTTTCTTGGTTTTTCTCACTGCTGTGGTTTCCTTTACTTTTAAATAATTATGACGATTAAAAAAATGAAGTTTTCCATTTAATTTCAAATAAAAGTAAATCACATGTATGCATGACAATATGAATAAGCCCAATTTGCAACATTTAATTGTACATAATGTAGCTTGTCTACTGCTTATTTCAAAGTAGTTATTTTTTAAAAAAACTAGCAAATTAAAAATTGTTCCATTTTGCTTACCTCTAATTTCTCCTTTATCTTCCAGTTATTTGGTTCCTAGAATTCTGTCCATAGATTTTTTTATAAAAATAATTAGCCAGTATAACCTATCAAATTGATTTGGACCTATATGTTACAACCATACTCATCTCTGGAAAGATGGCAAATAGTAAATTAAGTAATGTCAGCTAGGCCCCATTTATTTCACTGTGATAGAATATTATAAAATATTCCAAAATGTCATAATTATTTTTTTCAGTTTATTACGGTTCAGTTACTTAGTAATAGGAGGGAAGGCCACTTCACAAACAGCATATCAGAACTGAGTACCTGATGTAACTGCAGAGACTACAAATAAAATACAAGCTGTCAACAACACATGGAACAATTAACAACTATTTTCTCCACAAAAACTCCCCTGTGAGGTGGGTTAGGCTGAGAAAGTGTGACTGGCCCAAGTCACCCAGACGGCTTTGATGCCTAAGACGGAACTAGAACCAATGTTCTTATGAATTATAGATCAACCCCTTAACTCTCAAAAATCTTCAGTATCCTGATTAGTTGCAATTTCAAGGTAACATTTTCCTCTACAAAATACTTAATATATTCAAGTATATTAAGTATACAAAAACCTCTCAAGAAAATACAAATGTTACCCAATATTGCTGGTTTATGGCAATAAATAACACTCTAAAGAAGGAGGATGGAAGCAAGTTTATTTATTAAATTTATATCTTGCCCATCTCATTATCCAAAGCAACTCTGGTTGGCATATAAATGCTAAAGTTGTTAGCAAAGATATAACTATCCATCAATGTTTGAAAACCAACTATATTTTTCCAGAGATCTACAAAATGTAAATGCTTATATAGTATCGTAGGCATAACATTTAGGTATAAATACAGAAGTAATAAAGACATGAACCAAACCACAGTAAGTAATTCTATAAGGGTTATTTAGAATTTAGCTCTTAGAGCTGAATAATATATTCCAAGAGAACAAGATGCATTCAATTATGCATTCAATTATACATTGGAATTTTATACAAAATAAAGTTTTTAACAATTTGTGGTCAACATTCTTTTATAGTGTTATTATACTGGCTAACTATGCAAATATACAACTGTGATTTTCAATTTTATACCTCTACAAATATTCAGATATAAAAAACAAAAGTAATGCAATCAGAAATTAAATTCATTTGTTTCTTCTAATCTATATATATTTCTATTCAGATAGGTTTTCATGCTGACTAGTTGCACAGAATCTAAAGGATCTTTTTGTCATTCTAGGTCTGAGAAACATCATATAACAATGATAACATCATGTAGCAGATACAGATGTATCTATGGAGATTCTCAATTATCCAGTTCATGATTGTCATAGAGGTGTTTTTCAAAAGGCAACTGAAAAACTCCTTTGTGATAAATACAGTTATGAAAAGTATAAGTGCATAGCAAAACCAAGTTGACCATTTTTTAAAAAAATAGTAGCCATGCAAACTACTGTTCAATTATGCTTCAGTACTCTAGGATTCTGCCATTTAGTCCTTTCATACATATTTCCTCTCTAATATGCATTTATACAAGCTCACTGGTCCAATTCATAGATCATGCTAAACCACAACTTGTCAGACTATGGTTTATTGGACAATCCATAATGGCTGGATTCAAATAACATCATGTTGTTCAGTTGCTAAGTCATATCTGAGTCTTTGTGATCCCATGGACCAAGGCACTGTAGGCCCCACTGTCCTCCACTGTCCCCTAGAGTCTGCCCACTATGTCAATAATACTATCTAACCATTTCATCCTCAATAACATGCTTAATCAAAACCAAATAAACCATACTATGATTTAATATATTGCATAAATGCAATGAATGCAAGACATTAAAAGCATAATTATTTAATTATTATGCCACTCATCACTCACTCATGCAGTAGAATGCATGTTATTTATATATATATTATATATATATATTATATAGAACAGGGTCCCCCAACCTTTTGGACATCATGGATCAATTGGTTCCATGGCGGCTTGGATGGGGCTTGGTTTTGCATGCTGCCTGCACCTTGCAAATGGGGCTTGGGCTTGTTTGCGCGACCTGGTTGCTGCCATTCTGCAGCCCCGGTACCAGTCCACAGACCGGAGGTTGGAGACCTCTGCTATAGGACACTGCACGTCAAAGTAACAGACACAAGACTGTTTTTCCTCCATGCTATCACTCTACTAAATAACGAAGTCCCATAACACTGCTGTATGCTCTGAGATGTCAAACCACCTAATAGGCCTGTATTACTATTATTCTTCTCATCTTTCCTATTATCTATTTCCTTAGCTTCTTATGACTATAACTTTGTAATTCATGATTTATGTTGATTGCTTTTAATATCCAATGATTTATGTTAATAATTATCCTATGACTATCACTGAGTGTTGTACCTTATGATTTATGATTGTATTTATGATTATGATCCTGATTTATCACTTGATACATATCTATGCTGAAGGCTTATGCACCAGAGACAAATTCCTTGTGTCCAATCACACTTGGTCAATAAAAAAATGTATTCTATTTGTAGACAATTATGTTTTAAACAATAGTGATTCTGTTTAATATATAAGCAATCGTTTGGGCAAAACACCTCTGTACAAGATTCAGAATGTAACAACTAGAGGATACATAGGAGATCACATAGTTCAGTCCAATATAGGAAACCATTTCTACAGCATTTGCTGCAGTAACTTTCCAGGTTAGAAAGCAACAATAGCAAAACAGGTTATTGTTGTAATGAAGGGCTAGGAAAGACTAAGTTCTGGTCTATCATCTGTCAGTCAAAATGTTCTATTGATACACACACAAAAATTCTATCTTATTAAAGTTAGCTTACAAAAGACAGAAGACTTCTACCATATATTGTATATTTAAGGTTAGGTAAAATTGTATGCAACTAAAAACAATTTTTCAGTAAACTGCATTCATTCTTTAATTTTTAACAGTACTCTGAAAATTAAACAAATACTAAAGGTTAAATAACAGCTAAATTAAAATAGTAACAACTAAGCTTAAAATAAGTATTTTAAGATATAAGGATAGAATTGTACATACAAATATTTGCTCCTCTCTTTCAACAAATAATGACTTATCATCCTTAAATTTATTTCAACATCTTGATCTCCTGTCAGCTAACCAAAGAAAGAGGAAGAAGATAAATGAAGCCTTTTCTCATTCCAACACACCCTTTTAGAGTGATCAGGATCTAAAAACACAGGACCCAATGTAACCACCTGAAAGAAAGAGTACAACTATGCCACCCCCATTTTAAATATGTTCAGAAATATTTTAAGATCAGGTGTGGAAACAAAAAGACGGAGGGTCAAGCCTTCTAATTCTTAAGAACTCCTCTACTGGATCAAACAAAGGCCTGCTTAATTTTACATTTTGTTTCAAAGGTCATCTATGAGAAAACCAAGAGAAGGACAAGAATGCAAAAGCCTTTTTTTGCAACTGTTCCCCAGAATCAGATATTGAAAGGAATATTCCTCCTGATACCTCCGACTACCAGGAGTTCTTACGCTGCTTCGGAAATCTGACAACAAAGAGCAGAGCAGGAAGAAGCCAGAAACGCTTACCTGCGGCCGTCCTCTAGGCGAGGAGGCAGGCCTAGTCCCCAGTCGGAAAGGGCAGGTAAGCGACCCGAAGCGGCGGTAGCTGCTCCTTATAGCACAATTACCATCTCGCTCCTTTGCCCGCGAGCTACAACTACTTTACGCCACCTGCTTCCGGGGACGAAGGAGGAAGAACCTACCCGCCCAGCCGGCCTCGTTCGGGACCTTCTTTGCCCCAAGCCCTTCTCCGAGGAGTCGCCTCCAAAAGGCCACGCAGATTTTCCTGTTTCGCTTCCAGCGGTTAAAGAATGCGAAAAGGAGACGCTCAGGTTTGCGAGCAGCTCCTTATAAGTAGGAAATATTCGCCTCCACCGTCTGTTGCAAAACACGCAAGGAGCAGGGGAACTACAGCAGCCCGCGCCTTTCGGTTCGGCGAAAGGGGAGCAGGGGGGAGGCGGGCGGGCGGGCGAGCGGCGGACCCCCTGCAGGCGGACACACACACACACACACACACCGCTTTCTCACCCACCTGCCCAGGGGAAAGTGGCAGCTAACCCCCCTCCGCGCTTCGGCGGGGACCCCCAACCCCACTTCCTCCCGGGCGCGCGTAAGGGGGAGATCCCGCGAAGCCCAGCCTCCGGACCCCGAGTGTTGCTTGGGGGTTTTTTCCCCCTTTTTTCCCCCCCGCACCTACCCGAAGAGGAAGTTACAATCCCCCCGGCCCTTCCTGCGCGCCGGCCAGGCCTCCGCTCCTCTAGGAAGGGCCCGCAGCCACCGCGCCCCCCAGACTCAGCGAGCGGGAGCCCAGCTTCTCGCTACCGGCCTGACCGCTCGGGGCAGGGCGCGGCCTCCTATAATGGCGGGGAGGGCCCACCCGGCGGCCAAGGGAGCGAGCGGAACCGCCGCGCGTGGTCACAGCCCGGGAAAGGAAGAGGCGGAGCCCGGCAGGCGGCTTCGGGCGCGGGACGCGAGGCGACCGACAGAAGGAAGAAAAGAAAGAAAGAAAGAAAGAAAGAAAGAAAGAAAGAAAGAAAGAAAGAAAGAAAGAAAGAAAGACGGCGAGAGGGAGGGCGGGAGAGGCGCTACTCAGCGCAGGACTCAGGCTTCGCAGCCCTGCCGCGCCTTAATAATAATAATAATAATAATTTTATTTATACCCCGCCCTTCTCCCGAAGGACTCAAGTCGGCTTACAGGCACTAAAAACACAAAACAACATAAACCTTAAAATATACATAAAATGATTAGATAAAGCCTGATTTAAAAGGGGAGCGGTGTACTGCACTCTTCCCACAAGGTTACCTGTGAAAACTGTATTGGCGTGAAGGGGAAAAAAATTGGGTAACCTGCACACTGGGGACTTCGAGGAGGTACTGAGATGGTATGGTCAGGAATGCAGGTGTTCTTCCATTCGTTCTGTGTGTTAATTTACTCTTTGTATGTAGCCGTTTTAGTTTCCAAATGACATGTCTATTTCCGGTCGTTTTGAATTTAGCTTTATTAAAAATATTGAATAATGTTTAAGTATTGCTTAAGTAGAACAAATGTTTTCTGTGTGCTTTTATTGGCATGTACCGGTATTTATTTCTGTTTCTATAATGATGCCTCTCCTTCCAGAATACGCCAAGTTGTAAGTGTAAATACAAAAATTCAAAAAATATCAATTCAAAAAGTAATAAAATTCATTTCTATTCGCAAGTAATCTAAAAGGCATTGCTGTATTATCCAATTATTTTCTAAATTATGGTTATTTTTAAAAATAATTTAGAAACGACAATTTATTTGTAAAAACCTAGTAGCATTGCTACTGAAATGTAGCGCCTCAAACAGAAAAATTAAAAGCCCAGTTATTTCTTGCAGCTAGCTAAATTATGACTTTTCCCCTCTTGTTCTGTTTCTTCTTTGTGATTATTCTAGAAGGCTTCTAATCGAATCTCCCAATTCTTAGTAAATTTTGTTTTGTTCAATATACAAGTAGTCCTCAACTTACACCTACATTTCATCTCCAAATTTCTGTTGAGACATTTGCTTAAAGGAGTTTTGTCCCATTTTATGAGCTTTCTTGCCACAGTTAAATGAATCACTGCAGTTGATAAATAACTAATTGATTGCCAAGTAAGTCTGGCTTCCCCATTGACTTTCCTTTTGAGATGGTTGCAAAAGATGATCACATGACCTTGGAAAACTGCAATGGTCATAAATATGGACCAGTTGCCAAGCATCTGAATTTTGATCATGGGACGCTGCAAAGGTCGTAACCATGAAAAACTGTCACAAGTCCCATTTTTCAATGCAACTTTGAACGGTAACGAAACAAGCTGTTGTAAACTGAGGACTACCTGTAGTTGGCCATATGCTGTTTTAACCCAAATATGTGATTCAAATGGTAAGCATAAAGTTTAGCAATGTGGTTGTCACTGACAATCACAGGTTTTATGTAAAAATAAAATATTGTTTCAAAATGAATATAGGTGCTCTTCAACATGTGATCACAACTGAACCCTAAATTTCTGTCGCTAAGCAAGCTGATTGTTAAGTGATTTTTGTCCCATTTTATGACTTTTGCCATGGCTGTTAAGCAAATCACTGCAATTAAGTGAATCATATGGTCATTAAATGAATCTGGCTTCCCTCATTGACTTGCGTTGTCAGAAGCCAGCTGGGAAGGTTATAAATCATGATCACATGGATTCCCCTCCCCCAGTGCAGCTGTTATACATACATGTCAGTTGCCAACCCTTCCCCCTCCCCCAATTTTGGTCCTGTAACCATGTGAATCCTGCAATAGTCGTAAGTGTGAAAACTGGTCATAAGTCATTTTTTCAGTGCCATTGTAACTTTGAACATCACTAAATGAATAGTTGTAAGCTGAGAACTACCTGTATAAATATCAATGTATTGATTTCTAAAAATATCTTATCACCATTAGTGGGTATCCAAACAAATGAATAATAAAGCATAGATTAAAAACCTGAAAAGTGAATCATTAAAAAAAAGAGAAATAACCAGCAGACCAAACGAAAGCAATGACAAAATAAATATGTAGTAGAAAAAAACCAGTCATCTAAAATCTCATCCCCCATGTTAACCTTTATGGGATCAACCATTAAAAAAAATTATGTCCATTCCCAATACCGTAGATAATCCAAAAATTTGACTTATGAAACAAGAGTCAGAATTGCTAAATTATAAAGATCTTTCTGCCTCTTCCTGCTTTTGAGAATTTAAACAACCAAGAAGCCCCAGCCATCGTGCCATTTCCTCCTGCATTATATAGAAGAATTCTAAGTTTATGAAATAACGTAACTTAGACATCAAGCAGCAATGTAGACCTGATGTCCCTGATCTGGTACTTTCTGCCTACTTTTCCTCTCAACTGCAGCTTAAAGTACATAAATGTTTTGAGCACAGAACAGCAAAATCTCCAGTCCATTTAGAGTATCTAACCTCACCTTTTTAAAGAACCCAATATTATGAAATGCTAGATGTGACTCTGAGTGCAACCGCTATCTGTTATTCCCCCATACCTGAGTGGAGTGTATATTATGGGATGCAGAAATATGCATGCTATCATTTACCAAAGTAGTATGGTTCAGTGGTGAGGAGATAGTTTGTTTGCCTAGTGCTAAGTTAGTCATTCTTAATCACATCACAAGCAAAACTTTTCTTTTGAGTCAAATGTGTTTAGCTAGTCCCTTTAAAACTGTGGTTTTATTAGAAGTATGTCTGCAGTGATTAATAATGAACAGTTCTTGTGTCAGTATAAAACAAATACAAGAAAAAATGGCCTTAGAATGTTCTTTTCTTTTTAAGAATGATTCATTAGACTATCACCAGACCTGCTGATTAATGACATAAAAAATTGAAAATGAATTATCTATGAAATTGAGGTTGTACATATACGCCTTCCCCTAATTATTGTGCATGCCAACTCTAAAAAGGAAGCACAAGAACTTATAATATTGATATAACAGTAGCGTGCCTGTCTGCTTATATGAACACTCCCTAAATGTTGTACAGAAGAATAATTTGTAATTGTAGATTTACAATTAGAGGAAGATTCATTTTCCAGTAAATGTAGGTTGTTATATTTATTCCCAGTAAATTTCAGCCAATAAACGCTTAAAAGATTTTGGATCCATGGATAATCTAAACAGATTTGCAGCTGATGTTTCATTAAATGCCTCAACAGTTTATAAGTAGTTAATTCTATGACAAAAAACCTTCATGGCTGTTTTCTTTAAAAGCTTCCTCCTCCACTCCAAGCAAATACAGAACATTACTCAAATGGAACTTGAAGTAGCGCAGTAGCTGTAGTTCTGCTTCAGTTATCATATAGCATGTTGTGGAGAGAACAAAAGATCCAATGATAATGCAATTTGTTATCCAGTGATGAAAGATATCACATGACAAGGTTTTTTTAAAAAAATGTTTTAGAGAGAACTTGTTTTAGACAGAACTAGTACAGGTGAAAAGCAATAGATAGATTTAGATTGAAAACTGAAGTAGTATTTACAAGAACATTTAAATACATATAAATGTTCCACATAATTTTTTTTAAATATTCAGTATTTTCTCTAATTATGACAAATGGCACATGCTAGCAGCATCTCTAGTGGGAACAGAAAAATTAACATTTGAAACTACTCAAGTTTTCCATCAATAAAGCAATTTTCTATTTCACTGCATTTTTAGAGCTAATCTATATATATAAAAAATTAGACCCGTTTGTGTCTGG
>JANHFO010001933.1:25674-37536 GCA_032468095.1 Pareas carinatus | reverse complement strand
TCTCCTCTTGTCCATTTTGGCGTGAATCTTTTCCCTTCCTGGTTTTAGCCACCTCCTCCTGAATCCTTCCTCCTTCGTTCAAGCTCTCTTGTCTGTCTCTTTTCTCTCTGCCTCTCTCCATTCTCTGCCATTCTCCTATTCCTCTTTCCTTTGCCCCATTTCCCCATTGCTACAGTTCCCCTGGCAATGGTCAGCGCGTGTGAAGTGGCTTCAGAGGCAGAGCAACTCCGATCTGCTTGAGTCTTGGCACATGCACAGTAGCGTCCTTGGCCGTGTTTGACAATAAATGGTAAATAACTCCTTAAAAAAATATTCAGAAATTTTTGTTGTAGTTTGCTCTCAGATGGGAAGCAAAAGTATGTAGGAAGTGTCAGTAGAGTAGCTTTTGTGGTTTTTGAGATATAGTAATGAGTCAGATGTAAGTGAGTGGGGAATGAATGATGAATGAATCATTTTTGAGGTTTATTATTATAGATGGGAACAAATATTGAAAAACAATGCTGAGCGAGATTGAAGGGGGGTGTTTTGATGCTCAGTGGCTCAACAACAAGCTTTCCAAAATCAGTGATAACTTATTCTCAAAGCTCATCCCTACCATCTTCAAACTGTCTTTATTATTATATTGTAAAATCCTTTTATTAATATATTGTAACTACATTGACCAAGTGTTGGAATACATTCTGGCAGAGTATCTAAATAATACTAAAAGCAAATTTCTTATCAAGTAATAATAGTCTTTGCACAATGTTGAAATGTCCAATGCATTTTGGTTAAAGGTAGCCTTTTCTACAAGATGAAGAATTTGAGATCTATTTTTTGTTTGTTAAACATTTTCATTTTTAGTATGATTTTGATGCCTTGAATTCTCCTTTTTTATTTTTCTCCATTGCTTATCTACCCATAGATATGCAGCATGGGGCTGCTTTCCAATCTGTCAACAACCAGAAATGATTTAAAATTCCATAGGATTTTCTAATTAGGAGAATTTTCCAAATGAAAGTGTCATTTTAGGGTTGGGTTGACTAAGCTCTATATTGATCACATGGCATCCTAACTAGGAACTTATAATTGTGAGCAATTTTGATATATCCATTGGTAAAGCTAGTAGTAAATTGGTTGACAGGATATACTATTCCAAGGAAGCAGATACCACTTCAGAAACAGCAACATTTCTCTACCATGTTCTTGAAGGAGCTCTCTTAATCAAAGCTATTCTTGGCTTATCCTGCCTCCCAGCTTACAATTCAGTTATTAGCCAATAATGGCAAGGGCTAATGGTTAGAATTTTTGCAAGCTCTGTAGATTCTAAAACATGCAATCCCATATTTATGTTTTTAGCAATCTAACAGCCAGATATATCTGAAAGGGGTTAAATCAATCTGGATCTATCTTGGAACATGGGGATGTTATAAACTGCATCCACAAATATTGAGAAATAGAAAGACAGGCAATTGGAAAAGCAACTTAGTGAGACATTCAGCTTCTTATTGTCTAGCTTCTGGAGCTATTGTTCCCCTAATTCCTGTGGATTTACAGGCTAGGGAAAGGCTTTATCCCTAGCCTATAACTCTTCTTCTTCCTGATTTTCATCTTAAAGAAGCATACTTTCTCAATTTTTCCATATTTATACTCTGATACATTTTTGAATATTGCGCATATCGGATATATGAACATGCCAGATTGTGAATGAATTCAGAATTCAATAAAAATAGTAGGTATGTGCTGTGTACTGTGGATATGGGGACAAACGTAGACCAGGGCCACATAACAGCAACACTTTATTCAATCATTGTGTGTAACCTAGACGAGTAACTCAAGACCGATTTCCACTTATAACGGGATTTGAATGTCCTGCCCTGGTGTGGACAATCAATAGTCCAGTGAAGAACTTCCACGCTGAGTTTCCATTGGAGCATGCTATGTCGGCAGTTTGGCCAATCACCGTCTGCAGGTTTCCTGCACTGCCCATGCAGGATACAACATCCCTTCCCCCCCCACAGCAGTGGCTCTTGCCCTAGACCTACAAGTCCATAAAGTTCCAGTACCACCACTCAGGTCTGGTCCGAATGCGCTGTGACATCCTCAGTCCCGTAGGTGCCCCACGGCACTTCCGCTTTCAGCTGTCCAGTCATCCAGCGTGCCAGCTCTGGGGTTCGCTGATGCCCCTGATGGCCCAATTGCTCCCCATCACCCCCAGGCAGTTGCTGGGTTGGCTTCGGTTTATCTCCAGTGGCCTCCTGTTGTGCTCACTTGGCTGCGGACTGCAGCTCTTGCTTATTCCACAGGGCCTCATCGGATGGGTCGTCCTCCCATTCTATCTACCTGGGTTCCAGAAAGACCGTGACTCTGCTGCCAGAGGCGGGTGGTCACACATTGGCTGTGTTACCTTGGGGTCCAGCGCCCCAACGGTACCTCAGCTGGTAGACATGACACTGCACAAGCTGACTGTCCTCCAGCTGTACATGGTATAGGACTGACCCCTGAATCCTGACCACTGTTGTCGGTATCCAGGGCGTCCCCTCATTGTAGTTTCTGGCCCAGATGGAGTCACAGTAACGGAATGCTCACGGAACCATGCAGCCTGTCCATTTTCATGGTTAGGTGCTTTCCCAACCTTAGCTCACCAGGGCTCCACCCCGTGGCTGTGCATGGGGCCATGTGCTGCCCCAACAGGAAGTCTGCTACCTTCCATTGCCAATCCCTCCTTCCAGTTTTTTAAAAATGTCTTTCATTGTACTCAACATAACGTCGGCTTGCCCATTGGATGCCGGGTGGAATGGTGGGGGACATGATGCATTGGATGAGGTGGTTCGCTATGAAGTGTCTGAATTTGTCCCCTGTAAATTATGGCCCTCATGTTGGGCAGGTCGTGGATGATGAACAATGTCCTCAGTTCTTGGATTGTCCTGGCTGTCATCATTTTGAGGATGGGTACTACTTCGAGCTACTCAGAGTAGCTGTCAACTGCAATACAGAACAGCTGACCATGAAAGGGGCCTGTGTAGTCCACATGAATGCGGGACCACAGGGCCTTTGCAGCCTCCCACACCTGTGGTTCTGCCCAGGGGGAATAGGTCAGCGTAGCTGGTATCGGCTACAAGACTGGGCTTGGACCTCTATGTCCTTGTCGAGCCCTGGTCACCAATTGTAGTTCCTCACCAGAACTTTGGATCCGACGATCCCCAGGTGACCCTCGTGCAAGCTTTTGAGTACTCGCAGCCTCAGGCACTCGGGAACGACTACTCTGCTCCCCCACAGGAGGCAGCCTTTGTGAGCTGACAGTTCGTCTTTCCTTGTGATGAACTGGAACTCCAGGCCCCAGTCACTGCCCATGTGCCCTGCTTGCACATCCACGAGAGCATGGCTGAAGGTCGGGTCTGCGGCTATATTTTTGGCCACGTCTCCCATGGGCAGTCTCTGAGGTATGTCCTGAGTGGCCATGATCCTGTGTGCCAGGGCTGGGTTGGGGTCTACTCTTGGTAGTGGTAGCCTGCTGAGGTCATCCGCGTGTCCCTTGTCCTTTCCTGGTCGATGTATTAGAGTAAAATTGTAGGCCGATAAGAATATCGATCAACACAGCATTCTTGGGAAGATTATTTGGGGGGTTTGCTTGTGGGTGGTGAATAACCCTAGTAGTGGCTTGTGGTCAGTGTAGACCATGAACGGTTGTCCATATACATAGTCATGGAACTTGCATATTCCAGTGACTATTGCTAATGCCTCCTTATCTATTTGTGTGTAGTTTCTTTCGGCAGAGGGTAACGTTCAAGAGTAGTAAGAGATGGGTGCTTGTCGCCTGTCCACATCCTCAAGGCTCAGGACAGCCCTGGCTCCATATGGGGATGTGTCACGGGCTATGCACAAGGGTCTGGACTTGTCAAAGTAAATCAGGACTGCATCAGAGTCAGCAGAGTCTTGGCTGCCACAAAACTGTGTTCGTGGTCTTTGGTCCATTGCCACATGGCTGTCTTATCTAGTAGTCTGTGGAGGGGTTCTGCTAACATTGCCTTCTGTGGCAAGAAGGTGTGGTAAAAATTGAGGAGGCTCAGGAATGCCTGTAGTTTCTCATTGGATCTTGGGGTAGGGCCTTGCCGTATTGCCTCTAGTTTGGCATCGGTAGGGTGTATTCCAGTTGCATCGAGGCGGAACCATAGAAATTTCGACTCTATGCCAGTTTTACATTTGTCCCTCTTCAGCTTCAGCCCTGCCTGGTGGAATCACTGGAGAATGACTCTGAGTTGCTCCGCCAATGCCTCCTCAGAATTTCCTGCGATGAGCACATCGTCAAAGTATGGGCATACCTGGTATCACTCCCTGGAAATTCTGACCCTAAATTGCAGCCACTTGACCCTAAATACCCCCTATGTGTGATGATTATCTGCTCTTCTGCCATCACTGCATCGACGGGCAGTTGCTGGTAAGCTTGTGCAAGATCCAGCTTAGTGAAGACCTTATTGCCCCCTAGTGAGGTCAGGATGTGGCCCACAATTGGGACAGGGTACGCGTGTTGCCGTAGTGCCTTGTTTATTTTGCACTTATAATCAACACATATATGCACACACCCCCATTTGCTTTGAGAGGGGTCACTATGAGGGTTTCCCACACGTGGCCATCCACTGGTCTGAGGACTCGAGCTTGTCGAGTTCCGCATCGATTATAGGCTTAGGGCGAATGACACCCACCTCGCCTTAAACCTTATGGGCATTACCATGGGGTCTCGTTGGAAGGCTATTGATTTTCCCTTGTATTCCCTGAGGCTGTCACTGAACAAGCCAGCAGATTCCCTGCATACCAACAATAGCTCGCTCGTGGCCACGTAATTTATTCCCTTGATCTCGATCCCAAGGGCCTCAAACCAGTCTAACCCTATGAGGCTAGTCCTATTTCCCTTGACTATGGTGACCTCCAAGGGGCCCTCAAAATCCTTGTATTGGATGAGGATCGAGGCTTCCACACACACTTGCCACCTACCATTTTGGACATCCCTCAGGATCACAGCTGATAGCCGCAATGTGGCTCGTCTGCCTCCGGCCTTGCACACATATTTATACATTTATTTATTTTATTTATTTTCATTTTTATACCGCCCTTCTCCCTGAAGGGACCCAGGGTGGTGCACAGCCATATAAAAACAAGACATTTTAACACAACACATTAAGAAAAATTTAAAATACTATAATTACAATGGCTATTTTAGACTCCCAATATAAAAACAATTTAAAAACCAGATTAAAATAGAAAATTAAAATTACTAAAATGTTTTGGCAAGGTAAAAAGGTGTGGATTAGACCAACCCAGCCTGGGTAAAAAGGTGGGTTTTTATAGCACGGCGGAAGGCACGGAGGTCTGTAATAGTGCAGATCTCTGGGGGGAGGTAATTCCAGAGGGTGGGAGCAGCCACAGAGAAGGCTCTCCCCCTGGGGGTCGCCAGTCAACATTGTCTGGCCGACAGCACCCTGAGGAGGCCCTCTCTGTGGGAGCGAACGGGTCGGTGGGAGGTATTTGCCGGCAGAATGCGACCCTGTAGATAACTGTTGCAAACAGGAGATAGGGAGCGTCATATTCCTTCCCTTCTGTTGAGAGAGGACTGTTTAGTCTTAATTTAGATGGCCTCTTTGATCCCTCTTTCAAATCAGCGGTCCCCTCTGTCAATGTGGACTTTGTTCGCTTCAAAACAACGACCTATAAATTAGGGCTATGCGGCAATCCAGATCCCGACCTTGTGGCAAAATAAACAGTTCATTTAAGGAGGTGCTATCAGATGCAATGTACGTTACCATGCACGTGTGAGGGATGGTGCCTATGGAAGACGAGGTGGTCTGATGCAGGGTTCCCCAAATCCCCAGCCCATGGACCAGCACCGGTCCGCGGCATGCCAGCAACCAGGCCATGCTAACAAGCCATGCCCCATTCGCAGGATGTAGGCAGCATGCAAAACCACATCCTTTCCGGTCCGTGGAAAGTCCTTTCTCCATGGAACCAGTTCCTGGTGCCCAAAAGGTTGGGGGCTACTGGTATGATGGACTGCGGTTTCCCAGAAAGGAGGGAGTGCATTCCAAGGAGGGGTGTGTGTGAGGCAAGAAACAGCACAACCCAGAACTGGATAGGAGACAGGAAGAGAGTTAGGATAGCTACTGGCTAGAATCTCCCAGGGTATATCTGTTGGGGTGAGAGTAGTAAGGGTTTACTCTGTCAAGATTCTGTCTATCACAGGGGGCCCCAGCCACCTGGTCCGTGGACCAATACTGGTCCGCGGCATGCCAGCAATTGGGCCATGCAAACAAGCTAAGCCCCATTGGTGGAATGCAGGCAGCATGCAAAACCATAGTCCCTCTGGTCCAGGGAAAAACCTTTATCTATAGAACCAATTCCTGGTGCCCAAAAGGTTGGGGGCCACTGGTCTATCGCATGTAAGTAAATAAAGCACTGAAAATTTGACTGGATTGTTCTATGTCATTCTCGGATTGGATTTGCTCCAAATCACCTTCTCCCTTTTGGATTTCAATTGCTGCACAGACTTTTTCCAATCTCTTCACCATACAGTCTAGTTCCATAATTGTTGGCAAAGAACTATTAGCCCTTTAATTGCCTCTTCTTCAGCAGTTCTAAATTGTTTGGTGGATATTTCTTCAGTTCCGGTGCTTTCTTATTTCCTGATTATTTTCTCTCTTTACAAATGTTTCTGCCATTTTATAACTTTATTCAATCTCATATGTCTCCAGTAGGTAGGTCTCTACTTTTATTATTCTTGCATATTCTTTCCTAAGTTAAAAATTTCTCTGATCTGTAAGCAGCTCTCATATTCCCTTTTCTTGTCATTCTTTTATTGGTTGACATGTTGACTAAGATCCTTCCTTCTTTTTTCTTGCTTGATATTGAAATTCGATAACTGAATTTTCTTTTTACTGTCCAAGACTTTCATTCTCCATCTTTCTTTTTTTATCTAAGCGATACCTGAAAGCCACTTGAATCCGAATCAAAATTTATTTTGCCAGGTGAAAGAAGAAATTCGTCTCTGGTGTACATGATCTTTTCCTCTTTGAAATTCTGGGACCATTTCTTCTACTTTAGCTTTCATGATGTCTCTTATCTCCTTCTCTACTCTTTGCATTAATTAAGTGTAATAATCTGTTCCTTACACCAATTTATATGTCCTTTAAGACAGATCTCCCTGGCATATCTGCTCACTTAAAAATTAAATTAATATTAATTCATTGGACCCTAAGAACTCATGCCGTGTTCCATAGCCTTCACCTAGAGGTTTCATCACTGATTGGATCATTTTTCTTGACAGAATAACAGAGTTGAAAGGGAACTTTGAGGTCTCTAGTTCAACTCCACTGCTCATGTAGGAAGCCCTATAACATTTGTCTTCTATCCCTCATTATGTGGTCACATTGTCCATTCTACGATAGCTATGTGTAGAGTCTTCATTTAAATTGCTTGAAGATTAGTCAATTAGCAAAGAAATATCATTGCAAACTCTATTAATGTAATTCCTGAATTATGGCATTTCTCCTGTTCAAATTTGCTGCGATTCTATGCTCCATTTTTCCAACATAGACATTTTAATTATCAGTTAGTTCTACTACCCTGTTTCTCCAAAAGTAAGACAGTGTCTTATATTAATTTTTGCTCCCAAAGATGCGCTAGGTCTTATTTTCAGGGGATGTCTTATTTTTCCATGAAGAAGAATGCGGTACACACAATGTGCCCGACTCCTGCCCCGCGCGACTCACTGTCTAATTGTGAGTCAGCCAGACCCCATCAGGGCAGAGCGAGCAGCAGGCGGCAGCTTGTCTTGGCGGCGGCGCAGGCTCTCTGATTAAAAGAGACCTCGCACTTCCTGGCTGCTCTGGCTGCGCTGCGGCCAACAGTGAGCTGTGTGGCAGCGCCCGCTGCTATGGTCCAGTCGAGAATCACGGTAGCTTCGGGGGGCCTTATTGGGGAGGCATTATGTTCGGGGGAGGCCTTATTATCGGGGAGGTCTTATTTTTGGAGGGATGCCTTATATTTCAGCGAGAGGCAAAACTGTAAGTAGGTCTTATTTTCAGGGGATGTCTTACTTTCAGGGAAACAGGGTATAAAGGGCATTTGCTTTATTTAGTTTCCTTTTCTGGAGCAGAAAATATGGAGATGTTACACAATCCCAGTAAAAGATGTGGTTGCTTTAAGAATTGGAGCCAGTACTATGTTCATTCTACTGCACATTCTGAATTTTCTTCTCTGAATTATTTCAATAGCCTGGGAGAATCCAATAAAATGTATATTCAATTCTTTGAAAGCTATAGCTAGTGCTACATAAAACATATTTAGTTCTATTTTTATGTCATGCTGCATAACTTAGTCCACTATAAGTTTTATAAGCAAGTCCCAAAGATGCTTTTTCAGAAGGCAACTAGACTTTCTTGAAGATGTTTCGTTTCTCATTCAAGAAGCTTTTTCAGTTTTATAAGCAAGATTTGTTATCCTAAATTCATATGTCAAATTCAAATACATTAAAAAAAGAATCAGTTATATTAAGCGTGCTGAGGAAAATCAGTATCAATAGGGAGGCAATGTATTTACTAAATCAACTAATTTTTATAATTTTAAGACTAGTCATAAAATTAAAGATAATTTTAGTTGATATGTGTGTTTTTGCGATTTTCTAGATTTTGTTATGGTTAAATTATAATAATGCATTCATCATATATTTCATTGGTTTTATTAATGGAGAAGATTAGAACTTTTAAGACTGGTGTTAGTTTACTCCAGTACTGGGTCAGTTGGTTAACATCGTGGATCAATATGTTATATTGTAATCCTGAAATAATTATCTATTCTCTTAAATTTTTTCTTCAGATGTTCAAGTGATTTCTAGCATGTTGGCATTTTAATTGTCATAGCAATTATTGGTACATTAAAAATATCTCTCTTAATCTTTAATCCAGAATAAAATTACTGAGAATAAATATTTCCATTTAAATTCAAGAAAATAGTTTATTAACATAACTTTCTGTAGAATGGTCATTCTTCCATCACCAAAGAATAAGAAAAATGAGAATACCAATTTACATATGTAACAGGAATTTAAATAATTACTAAAATTATAATAAAAACACAGTAACTTTAATGCTGTTTTCTATTTAATTTATAATATGTATTACCATTTATAAATTATATTTAAATGCTTAAGTAGTTGTCAAAATAAACTCTTTATCAGTGATCCATTAAATGATTAAAATATTTTAAACAAAAGTTGTTAAACTAATAAATACTTAAATATTAAATATTAATAAACATTAAACAGACTAGTAAACATTTCAACCTAAAAGATCAAGTATAAAACTGAAAACCCTCCTTTCAAAATTCTAGGCTTATTTTTGAGCATATTTTTCCATGAGTGAAAGAAAGGATCTCATTGGTGCTTGGGTCTTGCAAAGATATAACAGAATATAATTATAAAATGAAGTTTGAACTGGGAGTGTACACACAATTTATACATATTTACTTATAAATTTTTCAAAAGCAATATATAAGATTATTATAAGATTATATAGATTTTGTCTTTCAATCAAAATAGCTATTCAAATTATCTTTTCCTCCATTAATCAACCTATTTATATCTATTTGGCACTGAAATGTCTCCACTACAATATTGTTTTAGTGGTTGACCCGAGAAGATATTTTGTTGTAAAATCCTAGTGAAAACTGTGTTCAATATTGCTTTATTTCAATATAGGTGAGTGCTTCTAGGTCCATTGTGTTGCTTATTTGGTGGCCAATGGATCAGACATTTCACTTTTTAAAAGTGAAATCTTATTTTCCAAGATGCAAAGTCAAAAAGGGGTACTCATGAATTTGTGCTTCTTTTCATAAATAATTAAACTCATGAGTAAATTTCCTTTAAGGAAATCCCACATATTTTTGTCCTAGTTATTTAGGAAATATGACCATTCCAATTTTTGATATAGCACTCTTTTTTTCAACAGGTATGACAATTCAACGATCAGAATTACATTCTTGATCAAACTCCTACATTAACTTGCAACCAACCAATCAGGCAATGCCAGCTTTGAGACTCAAACCAGTAAGATCTCTTCCTGCAACTTCAAACCCTGCCACTTTCCCCACTTGCAATCTGGTCAACAAAAAGCTCACCAATAATACTACAAAATAACATATATGAATGAATGGTAAATTAGAGGAAATGAATAGTTGAACAACAAACTGCAAATCTATCAGGAATTTTAATCGTAATCTGCCAAATTTTGTCTGTTGAATCAGATAATCAGCTTTGTAATCAGATCAATGCAGCTCATTCCAGATTTTCTTCTAAATGTTTGATTCATTTATTTCCCTTTTCTCAGTCAATTTGAGAATTAAAGAAAATTTATTTTACTAACTCTCTCTTTGGCATGTTAACACTCCTCAGTCTGAGATTACCAGTGGGTAATCTTGATATGACAAGTTGACCTGCAGAGACTTCTAACCCTGCACGCTGCTTGTCATGCTTGTTCCTGTATTAAATTGTTGAGTCCTGATAGAATTTAACAAATGAAAAAGGGTTTTATAAAAGCCTAGAACGATAAATAGAAGCCATCATTGCTGGCATTGTTTCTTGCCAACTTTTCTTTTTTGGCTAATGTTCTTCATGTTCTTTTTTGTCTTCAGGCCAAGGAGTGTGGTCAAATGCAGAACAAGTGGCTTATGATTAATATCCAGAATGTGCAGGATTTTGCTTGTCAGTGTCTCAATCGTGATGTTTGGAGCAACGATGCTGTAAAAAATATTATCCGAGAACACTTCATTTTTTGGCAGGTATGAAGGCCTTTTTTTTTTCAGTTTGGCTAAAAAGTTAGAAACAGCCAATATTTATTTGATATTTACTCTGGCCTTAGCACATTTTGTAGAACTACATTAACTAATTACATAATGCTTCAGTCAGATTTTATTAACAAATGCTAAATTGCTGTAATATTCAAATGATTTCAAGCATTTTAAATGAACCTTCTTGCCTGTTGTACAGGTATATCATGACAGTGAGGAAGGACAAAGATATATACAATTCTATAAATTGGGAGATTTTCCTTATGTGTCTATCCTGGACCCCAGGACAGGTAAGAAAAGGAAAAAATGCTAAAGGCATATTAACTCTGAATTGTATTCTTATGTAACATCATAAGTAATCTCATTGGTTTAACAAGAGAAGGACTATTGTTTCCATGTTTCCTGGTAAGATTTTCAGAATTGGCTAATTAGCCATGCTTCCAGTCTATATCAGATAAAGTTGATCAAGTATAACAAGTTAAATGTTTACATTTAATGTTCATGTTTGCATTGCCCGTGCTATTTTAAATTCATTTTAATATAGTTGACTATTGTGATACTTGGGATTCAGAACTTCTAGTTAGAAGTTTCTAGAATCATTTCTTCTAATTTGTTCACAATGCTTCTTGCCTCTACAGCAGCGTTCTTCAACCTTTTTGGGTTGGCAGCCCAGTGTGGGGGGGAGGAGGAAGAGGGGATGGTTTGGGGGGGACAGGTGTGCATGCGCAGCTGCCGCTCACACAAATGGGGCTGCAAGCACTGGTACCTGCCACTCGCATGAGTTGGGCTGCTTTTCGCACACCAGCCCGCCACTCATGCAGCCGTGTTGCGAATGGGCCATGACCTGGTAGTGAGCTGTAGTCCACAAGTTGGAGACCCCTGCTCTACAGAATCATTTAAAATTTAAAATAACTTTTGTGATGATATTGAAGATTTTAGTTACTTAAGTACAATTTATTGTTATTTTTAACAGGGCAGAAACTAGTGGAATGGCATCAGTTAGACGTAGCTTCTTTTTTGGACCAAGTGACTGGGTTCTTAGGTGAACAT
>JANHFO010001933.1:11696-25664 GCA_032468095.1 Pareas carinatus | reverse complement strand
ACCAGCCCTCCTCAGAAACGTACTCGCTCCGTAAGTATAATGACAACAACAGTTTATTTTTTATTCTTGATAAGTATTTGGAGCCTTTCTCTTCTTCTATCACCTTTTCAAAATATGTGTTTTAAGGTTACTCATCTTTTTCTTTTGTGTTATGGTTGATTGATTAGGAGAGCTTAATTGATGCAAGTGAAGATAGCCAGTTGGAAGCTGCAATCAGGGCATCATTGCAGGAAACACATTTTGACTCTGAACAAATCAAGCAGGAAAGCAGATCAGATGAAGAGTCTGAATCAGAACTTTTCTCTGGAAGTGAGGAGTTTATTTCTGTTTGTGGTTCTGATGATGATGAGCCAGAAAGTTCTGCCAAGTCTAGAAAATCTCCACATAAAGATTTGGGATGTAGAAAAGAGGAAGGCAGAAAATCTCAACCGGAACCAACACCAAGAACTGAACCTGAGATGATAATAAACCACAGAGGACTATCTTCTGTAGATTCAGGAGTGTTAGAAGAAACTGAAACTAAACCGGATGATTTACAGAAGGAACCGAGTGTGAATGGTAAGTATGGTTCCTATCACTTAGTCAATTTCAGAGCTTTACAAAAGTCTCATCAAGAAATCTTTACCAAAAGGTATTTATTTCCCTCTACTGCACTTAATAAATTGAATGAATCTAAGTAGTAAAAAAGTATAAATCTGGCTAAGCACTTTATAATCTACATGAGGGATTAAAAATTTGTTGTTTTGTGGAAGCTTATAACTTCCAGCATCTTCTCCAATGAAAATTAGCTGGATCTGCTGGGAATTGTACTTTCAATGATGAAAAAGCAGTATGTATTGCTTAATCAAAACATTATATATGTCTTGATTTATATATCAATCTGATAAAAATGTTTTACATTCTAAAATGTATAATTCTATGTGACTCATGACAACACTGCCACAAATCACTATTCAGTGAAGGTTTTCTTTATAGTGAATAGTATTTTTATTTCCATAACTTCACACAATTGTTTCTTTGCAGAATATTATATAAAACATTTTTTCAATCATAATGCATTTGTCAACTATAGTACATTGCTAAATTATTGGACGGATATATCATGAAGCTACTGAAGATATGCTTTTCTCCCAGGTTTTGGAAAGATTGATACTTGAGTCCCTCTTAGATGGCATAATTGTTTATGTACTACTTTGGGCAGTTCATTAATTCTTTTCTGATGTTTTTTTAGTTTCTAAATTGTAACCTCCCCTTCCTCCATGGTTATTAGGAGTCAGGTGATCTCTAAATTTCAATATAACAGCTTTTCAATTGGTAGTAGCCAAGAAGTCTGCACTTGGGAGCCTAATGTTTGTACCACATTTGTCTTTCTACCTAAAAATAATGTGATATATGTTTACAGCAAATATAAGCTTATAGCAGTCCTTGAAGAAAAAATCCACTATTTGCATATTAGCACAACTATTGTAAAAGAGCCACATTTCAGCTAATAAGACGGAGTTTAGGTTTCCTTTAAAAAAATGAAGGTGTTATCACTTAAACTAACTATGGAAGCAACTCTAAGGAAGACAATCAAATGGAGGAAGAAGTCCAGTGTATGAAAAAAATCAAGTGATATAGAAAGTGCTAGAACACACTTTTCACTTTCTTAACGATAAAACAAGCTTTGAACATTGAAGGGAAGAATAAGAGGCACTTCATATTGGAAGATAGAATGATAGTTCCTTAAAGAATAGAATGCAGTTGTGTTCCATCGAAAAACAAAAAGAAGAATCAGAATAATTAAGAATCAAAGCAAATATATGCTGGTTGTAGCCATTCACTTGTCTGTTAATAAAAATGAAGGAGCTGATAGCAGATCCAAGGACTGTCAAGTTCAGTAATCTCTTCCTGCTAATATATATGTGGTGACAAATCATATTATAAGAATTGCTACAACTGTATCAAATTAAATCAAAATGTTGTGCACATCACAAGAACAAATAACATACATTTGGTTAAAACATGGTGAGTTTGATTATAGTGAGGTTTAAATTGAATTTTATAGAGAGTAGAAATGGAAACCCTGTGATGCCTTTTAACCAATTGATGCAAACCAGAACAATGACTCATAAAGATTGTGACCTTCATCGTCTGTATTGTCTCAGTATGAAAAAGAACAATAGGTTGTTGAGTATTTACTGTGCTGTTTTAAACAATGTATTTTGAACAACCTTTAATAGGTGTACTAAACTGAAATACAATAATTGAAGCGTTAAAAAATCCATTCCCCCTTAAGCAGAAAAACTAATAAGAATGACCAGCACTCTTGTTAGTCTAGTCTTTCCAATGCTTGTGCAACCAAGGGGAAAACATCCGTGATACCTTTTAAAAGCAAAACAGGCATGAATTTGATGTGATGGGAGAGTTTCATTGCATCAACATCTGTTCAGAGACATTGCTGTCTTGGTGACAGCTTATTCTTTATAGAGTGTAAGACGGTGCAAGAAAATTGGCTGTCCCTGACAATCCTAATCAAAAAGAAGACCTTATTTGAGGAAATTGAAGTAGCAAGAACATTGCAAAAACTCATGACATAATGCTGAGGAAAACTAAAACTAAGCACTGCCAAACTTGCATTTTGGGCTTTAAAGAAAGCAGATATTAATAGTGGACTTCTGCGGAGGAATAGCAAACTGAAGACATCACCATGAAAGCAAAGCTGATGATTGTGGCAAAGACCCAGAACCAGTGAGTAGACTGGGTTTTCAGAATCTCTCTGGACAAGAGGTGAACTGAAGGTCACTGACCTGAGCTCTGGAAACTCTTCATGAGAAAAACATTGAACAGTAGTCTTCCATGCGTTTTCAGTGACAGGAGATGAAAGAATTTTACATCCTGTTTGTAACAGCGGTGGAAACTTTTAAAGCAGTGAAAATACTTAATATGTGTGACACCAACAAAGAAGCCCATAGTTTTCTGTATTTAATGCCTTTCATAACCCAATATAAATGTATATTTGAGTCAAAAAACAAAAATGCAGTTATCGGAATTCTTTCACTTCAAAGCCTCTATAATTTCTGCCATTTATTGGCACACTTTTTTATCTTTTAATAAGTCAAAATGTAATTTCCAGTTGATTATTTGAGATTTTTTTCCATCATACAATAATCTTTCCAGGTTTGAGGACTGAACACTAATCACCCCCTAAACCTGATATTTTGGAAAGAATTGTTTTAGTTCATTTATTATTTTCTTTATTATGTGGTGATTATTTCATTATCAAAATAATAAATGCAAAAACTAAATGTAACTGTATTTGGCATTTAACTTTTTATCAGGACCAAAAGCACAACTAATGCTAAGATATCCAGATGGGAAGAGGGAACAGATTTCATTGCCTGAGCAAGCTAAACTTCTGGTATGTAGAAATATTTAAAACTTCAAGATAGGTACAATTGTTTTAGTACTTACCATTTCTCACCTTTGTGTATATGTATTAAATATGTATGTTTCAGTTTATTAAGCTCTAATTTGGGATATATGGGAACTATGATTGTATTTTGAGATTTGCTGTGTTTGGATGTTACCTTATATTAAATATTAATGTTAATAAAATATTAAAAGTGAAAATAAAATTCAAATATTGTAAAACATGCAAAAAAAAGAGAACATAAGCAGTGTCCTACTAGATCAGATCGTGCCCGGTCTAATCTAGCAGTCTGTTCTCACAGTGGCCAACCAACTTGCACAAAGAAGCACAGCAATTGGAGGCAGTTACACTGTCATCAAGGCTAGTAGCCATTGATCCTCAAGACTTCCATGAATTGGTCCAACCCTTTATGAAGTCAACCAAGCTGATAGCCAGTACCACATCTTGCAAAAATATAATTACCTTCATGCATGGACTATTTTGCATTTCTATTCAGCAGCGAAATACCAAAGTGATTTTTACTTTTTTAAAACAACAATGAAACAGGTGTACTAAGCTTTCCATTTTGGGTTGTAAGCGTCCCACAGAATTCCTGTGTTAACCCAAAACTTCGACCATGTCCTTTCACTTGCACTTCTGCTACCTGTCTCCCTCCCTCCTCCCCCGCTACCACCACATCTACCTTGCTTCAAAATTAGAAAGTAAAACTACAGACCTTGCTTCAGAAAGATTGCTCAAATTTGGTATTTCAAGGAAACAACCCTCAAACAATTGTATAAAAACCACATCATAAACAATAGCTTTCTATTTCTTAACTGAAAAACCCTCATGCCTTTTCCAATTTATTTAGCTGCATATGCTTGTAGTATACAAGTAGTTTGTCTTGATATACCCACCAGTAACAAATACTGTATTGTTTTAATACCCCATTATGTGTTGTGTTCTGTGGTCAAGATAATTCTGTCCCCTTTCCCTGCAGGCTCTCATCAGACATGTACAGTCAAAAGGATACCCCAATGAACGTTTTGAACTCCTCACCAACTTTCCCAGGCGGAAACTTTCCCATTTGGACTATAACATCACATTGCAGGAAGCTGGTCTTTGTCCACAAGAAACTGTATTTGTTCAGGAAAGGAATTAATTCTCTCCCTTGTCATCTTCACCTACAGTACTAATTCACTACATATGCAGAATTGAAAGCAGGCAGTCATTTGCTGATGTCTCTTTCTTCCCATTCTTTATGCTATTCTTAACAAGTGAACAAAGTGAAATTGACGGGAAAAGTTTATTTGGTATTTATGCTGGAAGAAAGCTTAAATGTCCAGTAGTTTGTTCCTTTCAAAATAAAGTTGCCTATACATCCAGCATGTTGCAGAACAGAATGCCAAGAGCAAGAATAATTTTCTTCCCCTGAGAAAAAGAAATCTGTTTTCTTTAATACATTCATTTTTCAAAGATCATATGATGAGGCATTAAGGAATTCTTCAGTAAACCATGTCAATATACGCAGTCTACCTACATGGAATAGATTTTGTGTTTCCAATTGGCATGTGCATTGCTTGGTTTTCAGCATGTGTTCTTTTTCCTTGGGTTGCCCACATGTTCTGAAATCAGAATGCTTATTATACTGCTGCTGGTTGCATGTAATAAATTGTCACACATTTATTGTGCACAGGCTTTTTAGGAAAGAAGCACTGGCATTAATGACTGTGTGAACAGATTTTGTTTTTTGACTACAAGTCAAGAAAAAATACAAATGACGTGATAGATTCATTGCCCAAGTAATCCTTAATAAATCAGTGATGTTGCAAAAGGGGCCATATAATGTGGAACATGAAAGTGTCTATTTTAAATTGATCTGTATGTACTGCTTTTCTTAGAGAGGAATGTGGTAATAAAGAAAAATAATAGATGTACTTAGTAGTATAAAGTTGCCTTGTGTAATCAGGAAGTGCAAGCTTTTTCCTTTTCACAATTAAAATTATAGAAAGGGGATTGATTTCTCTTTTTCCTACAAAAATGTTACCACCAGTGAAAAATTCATAGAGGTTGAATGTAAAACTTATAAAACCTCATCTATCATAACTTAAGATTGTTTTCGTTCACTGTTCTGCCATTTGGATGTTGGTCCCACTGACACTTAGTGAACATGCACAGATTCTGGGCTCCAAGCAAGCATTTGATATTTTTTTCCAGTAATTTTGAAATATTTTTGATTAACAGTTGAATTTAATTAAGTTAATAAAATTTAATTAAAGTACAAACCAGTAAACATGGTTTGCCAACAATAAAAATGATTTAAATAAAATTAAGAAATAGCAGTTTGCCATCATTTGTTCTAAATGCTCCCAAAATTGCATATGTGCTCCAGATTTTATAAATGACAGCTGAGCGTTGGATCATTTGGAACTGATAATATTTGGCGTAAAAGTGTAGTAGGATGGATTGTATTGCCATTGCATTTGATTAATCCATGTATATGAATTTAAGGATTAAAGATACTTAGACTGCATTGTAGAATGAAAATATTTCCCAGCTTAGTTTTCTCCCGTGTACAGATAATAGTAACGTGTAAGACAAATGCAGCATGGATTAATAGGTGTTTTATACATAGACCACGATTGCTTTTATGTCATTGAGCTGTTACATTTCTAAATTAATGGAGACCCAGGAATATGCTCAGTAACAAAAGCTTTAAATATGAAATGTTTTTGAAAATTGATGCCTACAAACATTTGAGACATAAAGAGAACTGTGAAGACTGATCCTGTTGTTAGATATTATCTGTTAAAATTTAGACATTTGTAGCAAATACTGTCTATTGTTGCTCTAACTTTTTTTTTACCATCTTTCATCCTTTATTTTTTCTTCAATCTTCTTGTGATCTTTTCTCCCGCCTTAACTTGCAGAAATCTTTTAAAGTCCTTGATCTGCTCTAAAAAGCTGCTCCTGTCTGTATATGAGCTGTGTGGTGATGTTTCATCCAAACTAATACCTTGTTTACTCATAAATTTATCATATACGAAAAACTGGAAATGTTTGTAGAAGTTCCATGCACTTGGATAGACATAGGTGTCAGTAGCTATCCTGCAAAAGATCAGAACAAGATCTGCATTTTCTGCCATATTTAAAGAAAATCTTTAAAAGTCTGCAGTATAATCCCTACTTTAATCAGATGGCAAAACTCAGTAGTAGTTTATAAACTACTGGAAGAATGACAGTGGTAATATCCTTAAGTCATTAAACTGTATTTTTTAAATCTCTCAGCTCAAATACAATTGTTTTCCTTGTTCAGTAGTTTATACCAATTTAGTCCTGCCCCCATCCTACCCCAAATCCGCATAAGTATTAATTAGTAAATTATATCAGGACCTCATATTCAAACTTTTCTTTCCCACTGCCGAGTATAAAATCTAACAGTATTTATATCAGTTGAGCTTTTCTGGAGAAAGATTTCTACAGTTACTATAAAAAGAGACAATTTGCGATCTACCTTCTCCTGCATTAAGAAACGTGTATCGTTTTATTATTAACTGTTTTACTCTTGCAGCAGAAGTAGATCGGGTTTTTTCTCAGAATTGTTGCACTTAATGCTGGCATTGCCTTAATGGAAAGTGCTTTCATATTTAGAGTAGTTATTCTCAAAAAGCCCTGAAAACGTACCAGCAAATTTTGGTAGCACGTTGCTGATCATCAGAGGTCAGATTTCATATCCACTGTTGTCCATGAGGCAAACAGAATCTTACATAAGCTTAGTACCAGGAGAAAATGCACTGTATGATTTGCTATTTTTTGCATTACCTTGCTAACTGCAAGCTGGTCAGCACCCTCCTTCCCTTGAATATGGACCTTGACTTCCCAAAGGTTGCCCAATGCGGATAATAAAGACCCTCCTATAATACAACCCACACGATTTTGTACCTAGTATTGCTGAGTAGATTAAATAAGCAGCAAATTTCATACATGTCTACCCTTGAGAAAATCTAAAAAACGTGTGAATGCCATGTTTGGAGTGGAGCCAATTCAAACAGAAACCAGGAAAACTGCCAAGAAAATCATTTAGTCAACATTTAGTTAATTTTTTAAACTTTATCGTACATATCTTCCATTTATTAGTTGTTATCTTTAAAATAGTCTGGAAGTTGAATCATGGCAATAGGACTTCTTTTCAGTTTGAAACCTTTCACTGCTTATCCAAGTAGCTTCTGCTTATCCAAGTAGCTTCTGTCTGAAGAAAAATAGTTTAGCAGAGTATCCTTAAAATAGTTTAGCAGAGTAGCTGAAGGCTTTATATGTGGTGGTTCTAAGATACTCTGAGAAAGGGAGAACTGTAAAGTGTCTTCCAAGCTGAAAAGCAGCACATAAATTTTAAATTAGGAACAAAATTAGTATAATTGGATACTTAAAAAGTTATTGTTACTAGCATTTTACAGGTTTTTGTTTTAAAGCTTACTGTTCAAGGAATATGTGTACGAATTATGTAAAAGATGTTGTAAATCCATGCCTGATTCTAGATTGTCCTCTTGTCTCTAGACCTAAACATCATTCCATCTTGTGTAAAATAATTTTTTTATACTGCTATTTCTAAAGAGGCAGTTTTAGCAAAAATGAATAGAACCTACTGGTATTTGAGGGTTCTAGTGTTTCAGTCCTATTTTAGTTTGCTATTGAAGCAGATAAGTAACTTTGAAAGGATCTTTGGAGGACCAACACTCCCCCTCCCCCACATAATTAAATGACCACACATTCCTGGCAGTTGGAATTTAGGAAGTGTCTAATGCAATCAATTGATAAAGAACAATGATGTTTGATATAATTGACAAGCCTACCATCTGCAAAATCATTTGAGATAAGCTCTTCATTGTCATTATTTCACTTTCAAATGTGGCATTGCTGCTGGTGTAATATTAGAAGGTGAATTCAAAAGGCATTCCAAAGTCTTAAAATGAAATTGGAGAAATTGAGATATTAATATTATAAATACTTAACTTTGGAGGATGTGATTTGGAAACTGATAAAATTAAAATTATGGTTCCCTTCAAAATTAACTTTTTAAAGTTGGATTGCTAACTTTATATTGTTATAGCTTAAGCTATGTAAAACTGTTGTCTACACTTTTAATGGAAGCCATTTCTTTGTAATTATGATATAATTTTAAAATGAATTGGGGAAGAGATTTCACTTGCTGTGATGAGAACGATCAAACTCAAGGCAACCTCTGATCTATATGTACAACTGCTGCATTTTTATAAATATGTGTAAATGTCCTTCCTAATGTAATATTTTGATCCTGAAAATAAATAAGACATTTTCACTAGTTCTTAGTCTGTTTGGTATGTGAGAGTGGGGGAGAGAGGAGTCAAGAGAAAGGAAGTGGAAGGGAGGAAAATTAAATAAAGCTCCTCTATACATTAGACTAAGAAATAGTTACGATTTTAGCACGATCGCTTGCAGGTTTTTTTTTAACCAGATGCTAGTAAATATATAATTAGTAAGTGCATAATACCAAATAAATACAATTATATTCCCTTGGTTATTTTTAGATATCAAAACTTTAGATATCAAAAAATCTATGTACCATAAGTGAAATATTTATGCTAATTCAAAATTGACCCAGAATTGGAAAAAAGCTATTCTGAGAGCAGATGGTTAGCCATCCGTAATTCTTGATAAAATTATATTTACAGTATTAATGAAAGCAGCTGTCCTATTAACAAAATTTAGTGAAAATTTTTTAAGGGAGATGTAAGGCAAGGAAACACTTTCCATGAAAGGAAAGTTATTAAAGTATGACAATTATTTTTTTACAAAACTACGTGTTTCCAGTATCATGTTGAAAGTTGATATAACAGTGATTCTTAAATGTCTGGTGCAGGTGTGTTACTACAAAAGAAAAATTAGACTCAGATTGTATGTGAAAATGGTATATAACAAATAGGCCAATCCAAAATTGAACCTGTTATGTATCACTCATTAATCATTTTGATTTGAAAGTTAATGGTGTCCAGATGTTTCTGTCATACAAGTTTCAAATTTGCTAATGAGATTTGAAGAGTCATCATGATGAATGCTAAAACTAACAAAAGTTCAAAGACATTATAATTGTAATTTTTGTGCAATATTGACAAGATTTCTTATGTCAGCGGACTGTGAAGAACAAAAATTACTTACCGCCCACTACTTTCCCAGAAACAACTCACTTATATAATTTTCTGGTCATATACAATATGTTGCTAATGCTTTATAGAGCTTTCAAATTCCCAGCCACTGGGAAGTCCAACTAAGAGACCAAAAGCCAACTTCCCTGAACTGGATATGTCCAGGTCTGTAGACTTCTAATATTGAAACTGACCAATAGATAAACTGAGTGAGAATTTTGAGCACTAAAGTATGCCCATCTAAAGAGTCCCCCGGTTACAGAAACATAATGTAAGGAAATCCGAGTCACCATAGCAGAACTAGCCTAGTGTTTTTCAAGACATTAAACCCATTGCCACTCATCCACTAATGTCTGTTTATTAACCCCTTTGTGTTTTGGAGACACCAATAATTCTTCTGCACTTAAAATAGAGCCAAAAACTCGACAAAAAGATATATTTCATAAGTAAAACATTAGAAAAAGAAATATAGATTGATCAAATTACATT
The DNA here is from genome assembly GCA_032468095.1 of Pareas carinatus. Classification (NCBI taxonomy): domain Eukaryota; kingdom Metazoa; phylum Chordata; class Lepidosauria; order Squamata; family Pareidae; genus Pareas; species Pareas carinatus. The sequence goes on along the minus strand of JANHFO010001933.1, from coordinate 15,605 downwards.
TGATCCACAAAATGCCAGAAAAACTTTGGAAATTTTGGACTACAGTTGAAGTCATACAATGTTTAGTTCATTTACTTCCAGGTTAAGATACAGAAAAAAATAATCCTTTAGTCTTTGCTCAAAATAAATTTAGTGTTTCCCTGCTTCTGTGTGGACTCTCCAAGCTAATCTGAATATTTTAAACTTCAGTGGTGCCAAGTCTCATGTAGTTGGTAAAATCAAGGAAGCAGACATTATACAGGTTTCCAGAAGCTATACTTGTGTACCTGGTAACAATACAATCTTGAAAACCTTTAGTAAAATCCCAACCTCAGTTACACTGAATTGATTAAAAGAGTCTCTTTGAAATACTTTATTCCCATATTTTTCATTGTGGACTAGCCTTGCCTCTTCTCAGAAAAATCAAATGTTTCATTCTCCACTCTCCCACAATCTCTTGCACTGGTTGGTTGACCAAGCACTCAGCTTGGAAGATAGCTAAAAAAGTCAAATTGTTCTAAACCTTCAGGGGATGGACTATTCTTCCCTACATCGATTTGTGATCAGTATTAATCATGTGTTATCAGTGAGAGACACTGCAACTCTCTTGAGTCCCTGGCCAGAGCATTTCCAGTTTCTGCCTCCAAGATTCTAAACTCTGAACCCAGCACATATTGCACTGGAAGCCTTAAACACTCCCCATGGGTGAACTAGGAGAAACCTGCACAGCAGAAATCTATCGTGTTTCCCGGAAAATAAGGCATCCCCTGAAAATATTATTAAGGTCTTATTTTGGGGGGGATGCCTTATATTCCTCCGAGAGGCAAAAATGTGGGTAGGTCTTATTTTCGGAGGATGTCTTATTTTTGGGGAAACACGGTAGGTAGTCTTCGACTTATGATCACAATTGAACCCAAAATTTCCATTGCTAAGGAAAACACTTGTTAAGATGGTTTTGCAACCTTTCTTGACACAGTTGTTGAAGAGTGAATCAACTGCAGTTGTTAAGTTAGTAACAGTTGTTAAATGAACCCCCAATTTGTCAGAAGGTAGTAAAAGGTAATCACCAGACCCCAGGACACTGCAATCATCATAAATACATGCTAATTGCCAAGTGTCCAAATTTATAAGTATTATAAGTGTGTAAAATGTAAGTGTGAAAAGTATGTCATAAGTCACTTTTTCCAGTGCAATTGTAACTTCACTAAACAAATAGTTGTAAGTTAAAGTCTACCTGTACAACCATGATTCTACATTGGAATGCCTTTAAAGGTCTCTCAGAAAATGCAGTGACCTGTATATTGGCCAATCAAAATCTTATAATAATATAATGCAACACAATCTCACCTCGCCTTACCAAATTAAATTGACTTATAATATCTGTTCTGTGATTGTTGCATTGGTTATCAATAGGTTTCTGGGCACAATTTAAAATCTGGTTTTAACCTTATAAAATCCTGACATCTCTGGATAAAAGCAGCCTTCCGGATCCACCCAATATATATTTGTTAATAGTCTCCCTGATTCATAGACGTTTGCAGGCAGAGTTTTTCAATTATGGGTTCTTATTATTGGAACATTATTGTGGAAGTTAGGTTAATATCCTTATTATTGGCCTTCAGGAAGCCACTGAGACTGTTTTTTAAAAATATATTTTATTAATTTTCAATATAAAACACACATGCACAAACCAAAGAAAGTATAGGACAGGTACATCATTTTGTTACAAAAACATATAAATATATGGAGTAGTTTTCTTCATTCCAACTATTGTTCTAGATTCTAGCACTCCATGACTTAGAACCCAGCTATTTACGGTTTGCTCCCACAGAGGGCCTCCTCAGGGTGCCGTTGGCCAGACAATGTCGGCTGGCGACCCCCAGGGGGAGAGCTTTCTCTGTGGTGGCTCCCACCCTCTGGAATGACCACCCCCCAGAGATTCGTACTATTACAGACCTCCGTGCCTTCCGCCGGGCTATTAAGACCCATCTTTTTACCCAGGCCGGGTTGGCCTAATCCACTTTTTACCTTGCCAAAATATTTTAGTAATTTTAATCCTCCATCTTAATCAGGTTTTAAATTGGTTTTTATATTGTGAGTTGAAAATTGCCATCTCTAATTAAAGTTCTTTTAAATTTCTTTTAATGTGTTTTATGTTAAAGAGTTGTAACTGGTTTTTTATATGGCTGTTCACCGCCCTGGGTCCCTTCGAGGAGAAGGATGGTATAAAAATGTAAATAAACTAAACTAAACTAAATGAATAGGATCACTTTACTGTAACTTCTAGGGAAAAAATAAGACAACAGTTTCAGCTTCCTGAATTAATAGCAAATGCTGTAATTTTAAATTTGGATAACAGAAGTAGTAACAATCCATACAAAAGGTATAGTATTTGTTGACTTCTAGTCATAGTTAGTGAAAGATATGAATTTGAATCTCATATACAAATTGAATGGGGGACAGACCAAATGAAAATAAGGCAAAACAACTAAATCCAGTACCAATTTTGTAGGTACAGTTCATTGTTGAATACAGAATTACTGTTTTTCAGGCCTGGTTCTGGGAAACAGTAGTGAAAAATGTTAAGACTCAAAGAGAGTGCGTTAGTTTAATTGACATTTCAATCAAAGTGTGATTTTGATATTGTTCCATGAGTTGTTAATACACCGAGTAGTATACTGTTCAGATCTGTAATACCATTCAGCATAAGTAAAGCTGTACTATAGTACCTGCCTCAAAGGCCTTTGATATTTTTATTTTAGAGGGTTATATAACTTCTTAATACTCTGGACAACATTAAACAATAAAAACCAAAATAATTAGAAAAAACAATATTTGTCTCAGAATAAGACAATCAACTAACTTCCTAAAAGAGTTTCTCTATCTATCAAAGATCTGAGGAAAAACCAGGTTTCCAAAATCTTTTAAATTAATAGTATAGGGACCCAATGAATTTCTGGGGAAATGCTGTTCTAGAAGACAGACACTGTGTCAGAGAAAGCTGACCCAAAAGATGACAACTGAATGAACTTGCAATTTTCTGTACCTTCAATTATACCCATAAGTTAATGGATAGCCAGAGAAGCAGTGGAGCAACAGTGTTACATGAATATACTATATCATATCCATCAATGACTGTCAGTGTCTCTCTTTCTTAGATCAGCTGCAGCTTTCACATCCTATGTAGCATGCATAGGTAAGCAGATGTCTAGAATAGTAAGCATCTGGAACCTATCCCTGCCAATCCATGAATGGGCACAGCTGCTAACCAGATGAATCTGTCCAAACGTTTTAGCACCATTTAGGCGAAATTCCTGTCATGTTTCAGAAATTTCATAAAAGGCATCCAAGTGAATCATCTGATTCTTTTAAACCATTCCTGGAATTAAATTGCTACATCACTTCAAATCAAGGTAGGTCTGGAAGGTGGTGCCACTTGAAAAGAATACTTTTGGAGCATGTTAAAACTTTAGCAGAATTGTTTCTAATCCTTTTCAGAATTGCATATTCTTCCTTGTGTCCTGCTGTTGAATATTGGTAAGATACTTTCTTTATATTCATTAAAACTTTATATTTTGCATTAAGGCAGCATTCATTTTTGTTGTTGTTTCAGACATTGCTTTGATTAGATTTCATGAATGTATTGAAAAGTTCAGTATGTTTGTTTGTGAAGACAGGGATTACAATTATTCTATTGCTAGAAGGATATACGACCTTCATATACTTGGCTTTTATACTTAATTTTTTTTGCAAAGTGATTATGATCATAGGTCAATACACCAGAAAATGGGGTGCAATCATCATATTGTACTTATTCATAAATGAAAATAAATTCGATTCTGTGCTAGGAGTGTAATACCCTGTTTCCCCGAAAGTAAGACATCCTCCGAAAATAAGACCTACTTACAGTTTTGCCTTTCACTGAAATAT
>JANHFO010001932.1:147283-158192 GCA_032468095.1 Pareas carinatus | reverse complement strand
TATTTTAATTGCTGCCTGTAAGCCGCCCTGAGTCCCCTTGGGGAGAAGGGCGGGATATAAATATAAAAATAAAAAAATAAATAAAAAAAAATAAATATTTTGGACGATGTGTTTGAATACTGATCCAGCCAGTAGTGATATGAACACACTTTACATTTGAGTGTGAACCCATTGAGTTCCAGTTTTTTAGAATGAGAAAATGAAATATTTAAGACTGCAAATATTCAGATAAATCCTGAGATACCTTAAATATCTCCAACGACTATATTGTTGAGATATGTAATTTTTACATGAGTGGTCCTCAAGTTATGACTCTTCATTTAGTGACTGTTTGAAGTTACAGTGGCACTGAATGAGAGAACTTATGACCCGTCCCCAAAGTTATGGCCATGGTATAGACACATAATCAAATTTCAGGTACCTGGCAACCAGCTCACCTTTATTACTGCTCTTCTGACTGCAATTTGTGATTTTGTTTGCTGGTTTCTGGCAAAAACCGTCTATCTGTAAGAATGGGTTTGCACTTACAACTAGAGTGTTTGCTTAATGACTATAGATTTGCTTACTGACTGCTGCAAAAAAATGTAAAATCAATTCCAATCATATTGATGCCTCAATTCATGATTCTAATGACTTGAGACTGTAAATCTGGTTCCAATTGTGGCTATAAGTCGAGGACTACCTGTAGCTTGATTTTTTATTGTATTGTATCACTTGGTTACTATTTTATATTGGTACCATTTATGTCACTTTATCAAAAACAAGATATTAATTACAACTGAGATATATATATGAAAAATATAGAAATAACAAATAGACAACTGTGGTTTCAGCAGTATGGATATAGATGCAGTTGAAATTCACTGTTTCTCTAATTTAGGACAAAATTTTAAGCACGTGCTAATTTGGTTAGGAAGGAGCATGGTGGCTCAGCAGGTAAGACATTGAGCTTGTTGATCAGAAGGTTGGCAGTTTGAATCCCTAGTGCTGCGGAACTAAGTGAGCCCCCGTTACTTGCCCCAGCTTCTGCCAACCTAGCAGTTCAAAAGCGGTTAAAAATGCAAGTAGAAAAATAGGGACCACTTCGGTGAGAAGATAGCAGCGTTCTGTGCACCTCAGGCGTTTAGTCATGCCAGCCACATGACCACAGGGATGTCTATGAACAGCGCTGGCTCTTCGGTTTAGAAATGGAGATGAGCAAAGCTCCCTAGAGTTGAACCGACTAGCATGCATGTGCGAGGGGAAACTTTACTTTTATTTTATCTTAACTTGGATAGAACTAAAAACTTGTTAAAGCTTTGTAAAATTAACTAAGCTGACACTGACATAGCCTCACTAAGTTTGATGTGATTGTATACAACTCTGGAATTTACTTTAAATGAATAGATTGGATCAGATTGAACCTTATTTTCTGTAATCAGTATTTAAATGAATCAGACTGAAGAAGCAGATATATTATTCTCCTTGCAAATATATATGCTGTAAGCAGTAATAGTACCTTTGAATTTTCTTATGTGATATACCTAAGAAAAAGCAGTATTGATCTTTTATTGGTTTCATTATGTCTAAAGATATTTTAATAGTAAAACCCATTATTTGTCTTTCCACTTTGCAATAAAATTGTAACCCACAATTGTAAAACTCAAATGATTTACTTTGATTTTTCTTTTGATTTGGTTCAAAACCTTTTATATTTACCACTATGTATTTTAAAAACTAGTGGTATTGAATAAATTGCTTTGAATCTTCATCCATCTCTTTGCCTCTCCACATATGTATGTAAAGAAAGTGTCATCAGTCTGTTCTATACCAATTTTATTGTCATGTTTTTTTGCGTTTGTAGATTGATTTCTGAAAGTACATTGAATTTCGGTGTCTACTCTTCAGTCACATAATGTTCCATTAAATTTGGAATATGTTTCTTAAGGTGTTAGAAATTTCCCTTTAGTTCATTCCTACTTTTTAAATATATTTATAGTCAACTTGCCTCATTTTAGTGAGGCCTGAACTTAATTACGTATGAACTCATATGTATCTTGTCAAATAGTTGGAGTAACCACTCTAGAAGGGGCAACAGATGTTCATAAGTACATATGAATGGGAAGATGGTATGAAGGAAATACATGAAATTGTAATTATCCTCAGTTATTGGATACAATGATTACATTGCATCCAGCGGGGGTTTATATAAAAAGTAAGTAAATAAATATTTGATAGATGAAATAAAATGTGGGACTTCTTCCCTTTCTCTCCTTTCCAGTATTTTCTGTGATTACAATAGCTAGGGTATCTCATTTCAGTGGGAAGCTCAAAGAAAAATCAATTTGCTTTTCTAGCAATGGGCTAAACCACCCTATTTCCTTTCAACTGAGTATGATTACTAGCAACACATGTTTCCATTAGTTTCTTTTTTATACTTATAACAGATTCCATAGTATTTTGACTGGTGCTTTTTCATAATATAAGCACATGTACCTGATTGTTTTAGATGTTTTAATGCTATTGCAAAATACAACAGTGAGGTTAAGGTGGCAGGTAAAGAGTAATTTATTAAAAGAATATATTAGCAGATTTAACAAGAATATTCCTCTAAAGACTGGGTGTTTTAGAATATGCATAAGTGTCACTATCACTATGGAGATAATTAAAGGGTGGGAGAGTTGTATTTTGAAATGCTATAAGGTGATACTTTAAATGGTTAGAATAGTATACCATAGACTTAAAGTTACCCAAACTAGCTTGGATTATGCTATTGATTACCTACAGTCTAGTCACATAGGTCTCAGTTATCAATATTTGTGCTGTTATGTCCATACAACTCATTCCGACCCTGTGTTCATGCAAGCAATGTATTTAATACATCACCCAAAATGCGGTATGATTTATTTCATGACTGCAGTGAAACACATTTGCATGAGCTGAAAACACGAGGATGCAGCTCTCTTTGAAGCAGCTAAAAGGTGCCAAAGAAGGTAGAGATTTAAAGCAACTGGTTTTTGTTTTGTTTTTTTTGTTACTGCATAGCAAATCAGATTTGCAAAGAGAGAAAAAAAGGAAAGCTGCAGCTGTGGAGAATGGCATGCTTTGCCAATAACAATAGCTCTGCTACCTTGCTTCTATACTGTAGTCTAAAAAAGGAATCACTGCCTTAAACTCATTTATTATCTGAGTATAAAAAAAACAACAACAACGTGTGGCTTTGTCAGGGCTGCTTTCTTCCCATCTTTTAGAAAGGGCAGCTGACTTCTTGGCTGATCCTTGGCTTTAAGCCCCCGCCCACTTTCTCCTGACTTCTTTATGGGAAAGTGACCAGTTGCAGGAAGAGAAGTTGTTTTCTCTCTCTCTCTCCTGTCCCCCCCTCCCTGCTTGCACTGAATGCTGCAGAGCCAATATTAACTTTCAGAGAAAGAGCTGCTGGGGAGGGAGGGGCTGCAAGCTTTCTTCGGATTTTTTGTGGGCAGGAAAGGAGCAAAAGTAGGCATTTGAAGAGACCTGTGATTCCTCAGCTTACCCAAAAATAAAAAAGAAATGCTACACAAGAACTATTTTGGAAGGCATGTTGCCACCTTCTATTCATACTGGAAGCCTGTAGGAACAAGAGACATTTTTTTTGTTTCAGATTCACAGTTGTACTTGATATCTTTATATCTTTATATTAAGGTATGTTAAGAAGGTTTCGTTTGCCTTGGCTATTTTGCATCTTCCTCCGGTGTCTGTGCCTGCACTTCTTCTCATGCACATGAATACACACATCAAAACTAACTTGTCAAGCTTGCCTGTTTTATCCATGTGGTTCCTATTAATTTAAGCACACAGCCTTATTGATTCCAAATTACGCTACTGGTTGAAACTAGGCAGAGCTCTAGTGCAAATCGAGACCCCCTCCCCACTCCCATTCTCAAGCAAATATCTCTGAGATTTTCCATAACAAAGAATAACAATAATAGCCATCATCATAAAATATACAGTCTTCTGACCTCAGGTTTTCCTACCACAAATGGTCTTTAATGGCATATGATATGATCCTTTCAGTTACCAGAGATGAGAACTGCCTTTTTTTAACCTTCCACATGTCAGTTCCAGCTTCATTACTAATAGGGACATTGACTTTCTTACTATCAGGTGTGTGTGTGTGTGTGTGTGTGTGTGTGGTTGGGTGAGGATGGTGAGGAGGGCAGTCATCTACAATTCTTAAAAGGCTAATCTGGCAGACATTCAGTAAGTGTTTGTGTTGATCTTATTCAACCTTCCTTCTCGGTGGCTGTTAGGTTCCAGTATGACATGCAGTGGCATTTGCTGTAATTCAGCCCTTGAAAGGGAGTTAAAAAAGCTGCCCTTACTGCATGTAATTGGTTTCCAAATAGAGAAAGTGGGCTGTTTCATTTTACCTTGAGGACACTGAGAATCCCATTATTCAAGCCATTTGATGTATGTTTTAGCTTTCAGAAAGTCTTGGGGGGAAAACAGATTAATGAGGATTTGATGGTGAGTGGTTTGGAGCAGACGGGGTCCTTTGTATGTCTCACCAAAAGAGTAAAATCTGGAGGGGGGAGTATGGGAAATTGCTCAGGCTGAAAACTAGAAACAGAAAAGAAACAATTCACAAGCAAATAGCACAAGAACACAACTTAGGATAAATAAGATACTTACCCTACAAGAGTAAATTTAGTCCTGGAACACTCGTGCATATTTTATCCCTTAGTTCAGGTAGCCGCATATTGATGCTAAAGCTAGGAATCTGAGTTAGTGTCTGCACAGATAATGAATATTAGTGCTGTCTCTATATATCCCATAAGAGGAGACGATCTCTGTGCAGCCGGCTGATTTCCCGTACTTTTTCCCAGAGCTCTGTGCTGGCTTTCAGAAGCTTACAATCCAGAGAAGGAGGGGGAAGAGAGAAAGAAGCAGCAAGAGAGAGAGAGAGAGAGGGAGGGAGAGAGAAAGATGCTTCTAGCCTTTCTTCTTCTTTCTCTTCGTTTCCATGGTGGTTAGTGGTGCATCGTTCACCAGATCAGTTGTCACACTGACATGGTGCTGCCTGCTCAGTGGTCATTAATAACTGAACACCCTCCACTCCCCAGAGAGGAGCCAATAGCTTTAGAGTGCCAAGATGTAGGACTTGCTGCTGCTCTAGCCTGGTTGGCTGAGACAACCTGTCTGTTACATGACATTGCTGTTTAGGGTACAAATACACGGAATTCTCCTTTCTCTGCTTCCAGGCATTCTTCTCAGTGCACGGAACGAATGTATCTCTGTGAGGCACTGAGTTCCATTTAACGTGTAGAGTATAATATTGAAAAGGAGGCACATTCCTGCTCTGGTTATTTCAACTCATGTTAGAAAATACATTTCTGTGAATGTGTTTGTGTGTGTGTGTGTGAGAGAGAGAGATCTACAGTATGCTTATTAACTTAATGTGTTTGAAACTCCCCCCTGTTTGTTCTCCCTTATGTTTTGGCAACATGCATAGATTGAATGACAGAAAATGCGTATTTACACATTCTTGAATATAAATATGGAGTCACAAAACAAAACAGACATCAATGAAATTTTTCAGCAAACATACACCAGAAAGAGAAAGAAAAGACAGAGCTTTCCATATACTTGTATGGGTCTGTCCCTCTGTCTGTCTGTCTATCTATCGTCTGAATTAGCTGTTTTCTTTTATATGTTATTTTTCCTAAACAAATAACGCTGAAAATATATATAATTATTACCGAGTTTTGAAAACATGTTGTTGTCAAAAAGAAAACATATTTACTCCAAAATACCGATTAACTTTTTTCTGTAAAAGTGTTTACACAGAATGAGAGAAACTGAAACAGGTAAGGATTTTAAAATCAACAGGTAGAATTGGATAAAAAATATCGGATTTACTCAGCTGTACATATTCACTAATATAACCCTTCTTTTGAGATGCCACCCTCTAGTGGAAAAAAATAAAACTTAGATTTCATTTCTTTTGGCTTGACAGCTAGGTATACCCTTATTATACAGATAGTATCTAGTGATTTATGAAACATGGATGAACAATATAAGAAGACATTATACTGCATGCAACAAGTATTCATGGAAATATTTCTTTCTATGTATGTGTACCTGTAACAAGTTTATAATATATTAACCATTTATATTCTGAGTTCATTGGGGAATTAAACATTATGCTAAGATTGCAACAGTTTTATCCTACCATGTCTGTGGCTGTCTAGGATTGAATTTTGTTTATTCGTTTATTTATGTTTCCTATTTCTTAACTACCCATCTTCTTCAGAGAGGGGCTCTGGACAGGGTACAATATAATCAATAAAACTGACATTACAATCAGAATTAATTTAAGATTTAAAAGATTTAAAATTATAAAAATAACAAAATTTCAAAATGATAAAAATTCCATGATGAAGAAATAGCAGTTATTAATATAAGCTGGGCAGATTCATATGGGACCAAACAATCCCATGGTTGTGTGTTCCCCAAGCAAGGCTACACAACCAGGTTTTGACCCCTTTATGGAAGACCAAGAGATTGGAGACTCTTGTAACCTCTGAGAGCAGGATATTCACAATGCCGAGGCAGTAGCAGAGACGGCCCTCTTTCTAAACCCCAACAGGCAAAATTCTTTGACTGACAGGGTATGCAAGCATACCTTCCCTGTCTGAATATGTGGGACTACAGATTTACAACTGTAATTGAGTCTAGAATTATGGTTGTAAGCCATGGTAGTCATTAAGCAGATCATCATGTGATCACGCCTGATTTTATGATTTTTTTCCTGGTGGTCAGTAAGTGGACATCATAGTAGCTAAATTAATCCATTACCCTCAGTGGGTGGGTTGGTTTTTTTGACAGAAATCAGAAGTCAATAGCAGAAACTGGGAAAAAACCCACCAAAAATTGTGGTCGCGTGACCATGGAACACTGTAAACTGCTGTAAATGTGAGCTGGTTGCCAGCATCCAAAATGTGATCATGTTATCGCAAGGGTTTGTGTAACCATTGGAACTTCAAAATTGGGTCCTATGTAGCTTTGGGAAAGGCTGTCATAAATTTGAATGGTCACTAAATGACTAGTCATAAAGTGAAAACTGTGTAGCTGTTTCTTCTGAGGTTAAACACAATTTCATATTCTGAAAAAGGGTGTTGGATCTTCCTCCATTTCTCCCTGATTTCACAGTTGAAATTGGAAAATCCTATCGTCAAAAATTCCCCTTTCCTCCATTATGCTCTTGAACTACAAAGAAATTTAGATCAGACATGATAGTACAAACAATATTTTTCCTTGTACTTTCAAGGCATGTATATTTTTTAATGGCTTGGAAGAAGATGGAAAAAGGCAACTGTCTCTCCAGTGTCATTACCTACCTGCCATTGTATAGGCAACCGCAATTCTGGAGCAATTCTTTATAAAGAACTGTGCTAAACTTAGTGTTATCATTTTGAATTATTATTATAAAAGTGAAAACAAACTTGTGTTCTTTGAGTGATCTATTTCGCTTTTTAAAAATAATTGCATAATTTTCCTTGAAGGCAATTGCTTGGGTGAGTTTTATTTCTATAAAACAGATTATAATTACAGGGTAGGACATGCTAGATATTTTTATCTCTCTTTTATTGCATATACATCACTTCCAGGTCTGGAATGTTTTGTGGAGGTTGCCTGGATCTCTCAGACTGATTCCAAAACTTACCAAATGATTTGGTTATAATTTTTATTACCCTTTATTTTGATTTGTCTTGCACCTTCAGAGGAATTCGTTTCAAACTCAAAAGGAGACTTAAATAATTTGTTGTTAGATTGTTGCAGCCATATGTCATTAGTTAATCGATCTTTTTGACCATATTTTGTTATAGTTGCAAACAGTCAAACTTGGAAGACTTAAATGGAATTGTGGATGAACCCTAAGGATTCTTGGTACTTTCTGCCCCCTCCATCTTCTTGTCATAAGGTAAATTTAGGGCAGCAAAATTGTTTTTCACCCATTACTTACATACAAGGAAATAATTTCTTTCATATTTAAATCAACAGCAATGGAAAGAAATAATGACTGGTGCACCTTCTCTATTCTGTCCTACTTGTCTATGACTGGCTCTGTTGTCAGTGAGTTCCAAATAACTATAATAATAATTTCTTTTGGTTGCTTGTTTGGCCCTGTATAATCAAACTAATTCAAATGTCATTGCATTTGTTACAACTATTATACACTAAAGTACTGGTTTGATTTACATGTGGCACAGTTTTGAGCAATTTTTTAATTTTTCATTCTGATTATTTTCAAGGATGCTTGAAGGATATTCTAGAATGCTTGCAAGGCAAAAACATCCTTTTAACAAGATAATTATGATGATTAAAGTTCATTAGAGGTTCTTTTCCTGCTGGTTCTTCCATGATGATTTGTTAAGTTAAAATAGCAGGATGTTCTACTGAGTTGTATTTATACATAATTCTATGGCATTGATTTTGTTTTCAGATTAAACTGTTGAATATTTACTTGTTCATTTCATTTATATTTTTGCCTTTATTCTGAAATTGATAAGATAAGGTAAGGTAAGGTAAGATAAGATGAGATAAGGTGAGGTGAGTTGAGGTGAGGTGAGGTGAGATGAGATGAGATAAGATAGCTCTTTCTTCCTATTTCTCCCCAAACAGCAACCTGTGAGGTTGGTTGAGTTGAGTTGAGTGACCCAAGTGAACTTCTGAGAATGGATTTGAATCTAGGTCTTTCCAATGCTTGGCCCAACACCTTAATGATTACATTAGTTTAATATGGTAATGTTGATATGGAGGGGATTTAGACTTTGTTGTTTGATACTTTTTTAAAGAAATAAGCAAACCCTCATTGACTCAAACCCTGTGAGTTTATCATAGTAATTATATATTAGCAGAGAAATAAATTTTAAAACTCCAAAGGTTATATAATCAGAACTGTGTATTTTTGTTTTCCTGAAATCTTTAACAGTATTGTAACCTTAAAATATATAATTTATATAAACGAAAACAAAGAAAAGTACTAAGAAATTTTATAGGCATCAACTGAAATGTTTCTTGTTTAAAGAGATTAAGATGAAGTGGGATGATAATACTAATGGAAAAGACATGTAACTTGCTTTAAAATACACCTGTGAGAAATCTCTGCAAGGGAAGGTTAGAAAGTCATCTTGCAAATCTTTGTTTATTTATCCCTTGTTGAATTTACAGGTGTGGAGAAAGCAGCATTGCTGCAGGCTCTGGCACAAGAATAGTTTGCATAGACTTTCCTCATGAAGCAGACATCATTATATGGTAGTTCCATGCAGTCCTTATGCATCATTCATCTTGATTTTTTTTTTCATGTCGGCAAAAGAAAATATTCCTATTTTTATTTGGTATAACTATGTGATTCTGTACATACAGATCCCATTTTGTCAAATCATATTTTGTCAGCAGAATTATGCTAAACTAGAACATTACAATATAATGCTGGAACCACTTTGAGTCTCAACCAATAATCTTTTAAATTTTTTTATTTTTCCAAATAAATGGAAAATGTATTTTCCAGATATATTCTGTACACCATCAAATCAATAATTTGAAACTACTTCTGGAGTGGTTGTTAAGAGTTCTTCTAGAATGTGTCATGTATCTTTTGGAAACTATCTACAGACCTTCCTCCAGAGCCATGAACAATTTAGATAATGTTTGTAGCATGCCTCATTTTCACATCACATCGCACTTTCCACATTTTCTGTTTTCTATTCTTTCTGCAAACAATAATGATTATTTATTAAATTTCTATGCTGCCCAACAACTTTTGACAGATATTGGCTATGTTTTAATCATAGCATTTAAGGCATGGTGCTGTGTGTCGCATAGTTGTGAAACTAAGTTTCAAAGGAGTTTCAAATATACATAAAATCTGTGGTTGTTTATTTGAAAAATGGTTCATTTTTAGAAGTGGATCAATTTCTGATTATTTCTCTTTATATCATGGATTTTTCCTTGAAAAGTTTCAGGTGGCATATGTGTCAAGGAAATCGTAGACTGGACATATGGGTTGGTTTTGTGGCTCACTAATTTGATGAAAATAATGTTTATAGGGATAACTGCTTGAATATTATCTATTAATGCAAAACTAATAAAAATTGAAGCATCGTTGTATAAATAAATGTCTTTGGCAAGCTTATGCATTTGATTAAGACATCCAGTTGTGCTCATATTAGGGTTTTTCTGCAAAGTTCCCATTCAAACAAAGCTGAAAACAGAAATAGTTAATGACAGCCAGCGGCTAAGATAAATGCTGCTGGAATAATGAAAATGCAAAAACCCATCTAACTTCAAAAGCGGAAAATAAAACACAAAGCCAGAAGAGACTATAGAGGTTATTTTTAAAAATGAAAATAAATTGGTTTGAATGTTGTTATAAGAAAAACAGCAAGGCTCCTGGTCTGGTTATTTTATTTTATTATTACTTATATTCTGTATATGTGTACATATCTTTTTAAATTAATTTGCTGGCTCTTTGCTTATGAATTGAAGCAGTTTGGGGCTTGGCCAAAAAAGAAAAAAGTGTCACTGAAGATCACGTTGTAAATAGAAGTTTGCAAAACAAATTGGAAGTGTTTCCTGCTATAATACCCCCCCGTTTTTTTTCAATTTGTTGCTTTTGTGGGAATTGCTGATGGTTATTCTTATTTATATTTGTTGTGTTCACACAACACAATGTTTAGTTTGCTAAATTTTTGCTACAGAAGGATTAGCCAATAAAAGCAGATGTGGTTTCTCTGTACTACTGTACAGTTAGTGCTGGTCCAATTATTATTATTATTTTTTAAAAAATATTGGCAAACTTTAAGACTTTATTTTTTTTTTATTTAATTTTTTTATTAAGTTTTTGGTAATACATACATATAACATATAACATATACACAGATTCACC